>SJYO01033645.1:21210081-21474316 GCA_006410555.1 Capra ibex | reverse complement strand
GGAACCTGACGTTCCTCTAGGTTGGTCAGGTAAGACTTCCTCTAGTCGGGACCCTAAAGAAACCTTCCTTACTACGATTTCGACTTTGAGGTCATGAAACCGGTGGAGTACGCTTCTCAACTGAGTGACCTTTTCTGAGACTACGACCCTCCCTAACCCCCGTCCTCCTCTTCCCCTGCTGGCTCCTACTCTACCGACCTACCGTAGTACCTGAGCTACTAAGTACCCCAGCGTTTCTCAACCTGTACTGACTCGCTGACTTGACTTGACTTGTCTTTTATTTGGGGGTGTATATACCAATTATTCCACAGTTCTTATATATTACCCCTTTCCTATCAGAGAAGTTATTTACAACAACCCTTTTGACCTATGAATGTGTGGTTCCTTACTTTGACCTGGGAATAGAGTGTAATATATTTTAATTGAGTTTTATTTCTGAATTGAGGATATTCTTTTATACCCCCTTTTGGAGACGGTTGCAGACGACCTAGTAGCTGTTTCGTTCTCTCAAGGTCTTTTTGTAGCTAAAGACGAAATAACTGATACGGTTTCGGAAACTGACACCCCTAGTGTTGTTTGACACCTTTTAAGAAGTTCTCTACCCTTATGGTCTGGTGAACTGGACGGACTTACTAAGGAACTTATACTGTCATTTTCGTGTTCGTTGTTTTCGTTTTCATCTGTCCACTTTGATGTAGATTCTTCGGAGATGTAAGGGTTTCTTTGTCAATTGTTTTACTTTTCCATTGGATACCTTACCCTCTTTTATAAACGTTTGGTAGATAGTCTTTTTTCCAATTACAAATTTCTTGTATTCCTTTAGTATGTGTGTTGCAGTTTTCTCGTTTATTGTGTTAATTTTATACGTGATTCCTTGACTTATCTACAAAAAGGTTCTTTTGTATGTTTACCGGTTGTCCATATACTTTTTCACGAGTTGTAGTGATTAGTTGTAGCTTTACATTTAGTTTTGGTGTTACTAATGGAGTAGGAACAGTCCTACTGATAATATTTTTTGTTTTTTTGTCTACATCATTTACAACCATTTTTACGTCTCTTTTCCCTTGTGAAGTTGTGACACTCTTACATTTAACCACGTCCATATTACCCTTTGTAGTACCTTCAAAGAGTTTTTTGACTTTTATCTTGATAGGATATTAGGTCGTTAAGGTTTCTTTTATTTTTGTGACTAAACTTTTCTATTCACGTGGGACTACAAGTATCGTCGTAATGAATAGTTATATATCTTCGTTAGAATTATAGGTAGTTTACTTACCTATTTCTTCTACATCATATATGTGTGTTTCCTTATAATGAGTCGGTATTTTTATTACTTTAAGACGGTAAACGTCGTTCTACCTACCTGGATCTTCCATAGTGCACTTTATACAGTCTCCTTCTGTTTATGACATACTGAAGTGAATATACACCTTAGGTTCTTTATTTTGTTTACTTCCTTATATTGTTTTACCTTTGTCTGAGTGTCTAGATCTCTTGTTTGAGGACCAGCGACTTCTGTCTCCCTCCCCGTCCTGTCTTCATCCTCTAATTCTCCGTGGTTTATGACACATATTTCATTTATTCGATGTACGTATATAAATGTCGTGTCTCTTAGATCAGTTGTAAAATACCATTTAAATCTCATATTAGACGTATATTGTTGTGACTTAGTGACACAACATGTGGACTTCGATTATAGTGTTTCGTTCATATGGAGTTATTTTTTACCCATTTCTTTCACAACCTATATGTGTGTCACCTTGTAATAAGTGGGAATTTTTCTTCCTTTAGGACGATAAACACTACTGTACCTATTCGATTCTTCTGTAATACGATTCACTTTATTCGGTCTGTGTCCTCATGTTTATGCATTATAGTGAATATACTCCTTATATTTTATCAGTTTGAGTATCTTCGTCTCTCAACGGTCCCCGACACCCCTCCTCCTTTACCCTTTCATGATCAGTTTACTATACTTCAAAGTCAATCTGTTCTATTCAGGATCTCTACATGACATAACATCAATAAGTTTCTTTATAAAGGAAAAGGTCAATAAAAACTTTAAGGTGTCCCTTATTAAATGGACAAGAGTCGTCCGAGTCGAAGTTTCAGTTTAGACAGTAAAAGAAAAAAGACAAGAGAACAGACTACAATAGACTCGTGGTAAAGAAGATGTGGGATGTTTATCACTAATAGTTATTACTATTACTCCTGTTATTAGAAGGTAACCACACTCTCTCTTTTTATTGTAGAGGGTCCACCACGATTACCCTTTCTTAGGCCGACGGTTACGTCCTCTACGTTCAAGCTAGGGACCCACCCTTTCTAGGGGACCTCATCCCTTACCGTTGGGTGAGATCATAAGAACCGACCTTTTAAGATATCCGTCTCCTCGGACCACGCAATATCTTTTACCCCAACGTTTTCTCAGTCTGTGTTGACTCGTTGACTCGTACGCGTGTGTGTGTGTGTGCGTGTGTGTGTGCGCGTGTGTGTGTGTGTAAGTTTTACATATCTTTTATAACTTGTTATAAAAGGTTTTACAACTCTCGTCAAATGAGGTCCATGACCTTAATATCCACCGAATAAAAAGAAGAAAAGATTATGACACTACGAAATTTCAACAAGAAATTTTCCGGTGTATCAATGTTATATCCTTTTTATACTTTTATCCTTTTAGAGTCATAAATTGACTCCTACGAAATTTGATTCCAGTAAAATAACGAAGATGAAAATCAGAACTATTTTATTCACCATATCTTGATCGGTAGAAAGATCTTCGTTTATATTTTGTTTTATATCTTGTTAGTAAAAAGTCTGTAACCTGTTATCGGTTGAGTCTTGTATTAGGACATATTCTTCTAATCGTTTCCACTTTTGTCTAACTTCGGTGGGTGACACATAACCTCTCACCCCGTTTGTCTAAACTTCATACATCGTACATGTAAATGGTTTTATAGAGACCTTCCATTAGAGTTTTATAGTGTTTTAAGATTTTATTCGAATAGAAAAAAAGATTTGTTACGATTAAAATCCAGAAATATAAAACCTTTAGTAATATCTATAAGTTTTAGAAACAGAGTTTACTATAAGTGTATATCTTAATAAAGGTCTTTTTTTTGTGAATTTCAAATTGTTATCCACTATACAATTTATTTAAGATCTAAACGATAAATTACATTAGTTATATCGTTCTCTTTGTCCATTCTCATTTCTACAGACTCAGAGTGTCTACATTCGAAACCTAGGAAAAGGGGAATAAAGAATTGAGACATAGGAACCTGTTACATTCATAGAGAACGAACGTACACTGTCAAAGGATTGCATCTTACCTGTATTGTGTTTAAGTGGCATACTAATAGTTCTAATTGAATTCTTGAATTACCTTTTATCAATAGAGTCACAGACCGTTGATGTAATTTCTTTACGGACGGACGGAAATCCCACTACTACTACTACGTTATTTGGTAATTTTCCATTCATCTAGATATAAAAGGTTTCCTTCTACAGACTGTGACAACGTAGTTTTCTCATCAAACGTTTTATTATACACGCACACACACACGTACACACACACATAGAGTTACTTAGGAAATTTATTGTGGAATAGTGTGACTATTTGAATTGTGTGTTGTTTGATTCTTAAGTCCATCTTTGATAAGTCATATATACTTCTTACCAAGAGAGAGATTCGATGGTAAACATGTAAATTGTATGTACACACATATATACACCCAACTCCTTCTTAATCCAAATTAGAGGTTCGTCTCTCTCATTATTTACTCACTTTTTTTATCGGTTTATTCTACTTTACATCATAGTAAATATAGGGTTCCTTCCAGTCCCTTTTAATAAGAAAATGAGAGATTTAAAAGTATATTGAAACAGTTGAACTGATTTAGTAAGAGAATTTATGTCTATCTTTTACTCCTTCGTTTTTACCTACCCTTTTATAATTACCCTTATATTCAATCTTCTTTCATCCCCCCCCCTCCGACTCGTATCTCCTGTCCTTCGGTGTCTACACCTCCTTTCGTTATCCTCCTTCCCCGATGTCCTCCTCTAGACATTCAGACCGACAAAAGGGTTTGTTCTTTCTGTCCGTCACTTAGAAAATATGGAGACTCCCGGATTATTGTAGTATTGGCCATACCAGAAAGGTCTATAGAAGAGAATCACTAAATTAGAATACATGTGTGTTGACGTGTGAACCCTTACTGAGGAACAGCATGTGTCTATTACTACGATACGTATGGATGAGTCAGTTAAAGTGTTCGTTATAAAGTCTGTTTGTGTGTCTGTCGATGTGTAGTGTCTATCTGAGTGTACTCATAAAACATAAGAATATATGAATAAGAGTATCGGGGGTTTAGAAATGGTATTGTTTTCCTCAACGTCCCATTCAAAACCCGGTTGACCTATGACTCGTTCCGACCCAGTATATCCTTCAGTGACACGGACTGAGCATACTCTTCTTATAACCTTATACTCCATATGCACACTACCGGGTCGTCACCTCCGATCACAGGAGGAGGTCGGACCTTCCTGTCACGACTGACATCGAAAGGGGGCAGACGAGACGGAGTAGTTCCCCTAACCTCCGCCGTCACGATCGTAAGGATCTTGTCATATAGTACGTCCGGTCCAAGGAAGTATAGAGGATGGGTCTCGTACAAGTGTCTGTTCCTTGAGAATTTCCCCAAGGAGTTTCGTCCTAAGGGTCATAGGAACTCGAGGGACGGATAAGTTCTCCTCTGCGACCCCCTCGTCGCTTCCGACTTCCCGACTGTCGTCTGCCGTCCCCTCTTAGTCTCAACAAAAAGTTGTCGGTTCTCCCTTCAGTACACTGGAGAGACCTTTGTTGGAGTAGGGTCTTCCTCTTTAAGACCTTCTCCTAAACCCCGACCCTAAGACCTCCTCTTCTGACCTTTATCTTAACAGAGACCCTCAGATCGTTCCTTTTTTAATTACCCATTCTCTCACTGTTTCGAGTAGAAAGGGTTGTGGTCCGGGTGTGGGGTCAGGGGTTGGACATAGCGTCTTGACATCTGACTCCAGGTAGTCTCTGAAAGGACGAGAATGGACTCTCGTCTCTCTTTTATCTTTTTCCGACTCCTCAGTAACCATCTACTTTACTCCTAGTTCACGGTCTCCCTCACTAAGGATATCGGACGTATCGGTGAGAACTTCTTGTAGAGGTGAACATCGATCCGAAAATTCGTTACGGAGAGTTCCAGACATGATCTCAGTGGAACACTCAAAGTGAGGTTGGGTTCGAAGAGACGGAATGAATTAAGTTCCATGTTTAAGGGTAAGAGATACAGGGTCAAGACCTGTCTACTAAAAGGAAGGTACCTTATAAATTTTCACTCCAGGACTTTCACTACATTTGTCCCGTTAGGGACCTCAAGTTCTTGGGAGTTGGAAAAATGGAATAATAGAATTATGAAAGGTAGGAAACTCCGTGGGATCCCGTAAAGTACAATGTAAACTTTAGTGTCTGATTTCGGAAGTTTAGTATTAGTAGAGAGAAAATTTGGAATACTACAATAAGTTTATTACAGTCGTGCATATCAGAATCTCCAAGTATTCAGTAGTTTTTAACACATAAGTAACCATACTATTAATTTATCTTTACTTTTACTCGTCTATGACCCAATACGTCTACGATCGAAAGATTAACTCAATACGTTGAACCAACTTCCCGAACATAAAAGTAAAGTTAAATACCAATAAATCCACGGTACACTAGTGGAATTCACCATCCCAAATTAAACCAATCACGACAGACTATAGTGTACTCTTGTTCCTCACGACAATATAATTTTAACATATGAAAATGACTTGTGTTTCAGTTTCGAAAAGAAAACACCTCTTTTAAATGTTAGTTTTCTGTCAAAACTTCTTACTTTGAAATCGAAACAAAGAATTTGATAATTCTGACCAAACTGATACACTTTTACCTTGATGACGATGTCAAGAGAGTTCGATGACTTTTGTTTTCATTTATATAGATTTACTCCGTATGTATAATAGATTTCCGGTTCGTTACGTTCTATTTTTACTACCTTCTTAGCTCAATAGTTTCCTATCATATCCGCATATTCTAAGATCTTTTACAGGACTTCGACAATCAAGAGGTTAGTATCAAGTTCACCGTTAAATCAAAGTCGTTCTGTAGTAGACAGTGTAATTCCTTTACGATAATTAAACTTAAGATATTAAAATGACCGAAACACCAAGTCGAATCTGTAATAATCATCAAATCAACTCCAAAGTGTCTTGTATATTTACATTGAGTAATTTTTATTTACCTAAAACAAAACACCATATTTATACGGTACTAGATAAATTGATATAAGTGCAATTACCTGAAGACCCAATAAAGGTTAGAAATCTATAGTTGTGTCACGATACTACTTATGAAAACTTGTGTATAGAAACACAGGAAAAGTTTATATAAACTATTCATTCAAAGGACTCTCAGATTTTCATATAAGGAAATTTTATAATTGTTTATAACAGTCAACGTAATTGAATATGAAGGTAATTTTAACGTAAGTTCAAGTTCTAAAACTTAACGTAAGTTCTAAATTAATATAGAAAGGAATGTCAACCATACAGTACGAGAAGTTAAAACGATTAGGTAATCCCTTTTTTGGGAGTGACAATAAAATAATATATTAGAAGTTAATATAAACTCCTACTCGTATTAAAATATACAAATAAGTAGGAAAAGTAAAGGAAAAGACATTTCCCTGACAAATGAGTAAAAGAGAACAAGTTGAAAGAAAGACAACAATTTAGTCATTCATGGTAGACTGAGAAAACGTTGGGGTACCTGACATCGGACGGTCCGAGGAGACAGGTACCCTAAAGAGTCCCTTCTTATGACCTCTCCTAACGGTAAAGGAAGAGGTCCCCTAGAAGGACTGGGTCCCTAGTTGTGACGTAGAGGACGTATCCGTCCTCCTAAGAAATGACGATTCGGTGGTCCCTTTGGGGTTGAAAGAAATTGACGAAACATTCTGGGAACTTATAAAACTTTTTAACTGAGAAGTTAAAAGGGAGTCTTTATTCATAAAAAGGTAAAACAAACAACTGGATGAAATACCTAAAAATATAGTGTGTACACAAAAATATTAAATTGTTTTAGTTAGTCAGAAATTATAAATTTTTCAGAGATAACTATAAAATTTAGTGATACGAAAAATTTTTATAATTAAAAGAAGATTCTAAAAGTATAAAAACGAATGTAAATATAGAACGAGGTAGGTCTTACGTAAAACTACATTCCTCACCCTATCCCCGAAGAATCAAGAAATGGAGTTTATTTAAACAGTGTCTTATCCTTTCTTATAAACGTTTGGTATCCGACTATTCCCATAACTCTCGGAACACGTACAAAAGTCTCAGGAAGGTACAACAGCGTTTATAGTCATGAATTAAGGAAAGATACCCATATTGTGTAAAACGAAGAAGTCAGGAGTCAACCACCCGTAAACCCAACAGAGATTGAAGTCCCATAAAACTGGTCACGACGATACTTATAAATACGTGTTCATAAACAAACTCAAGATCAAAAGTCAAGAGAAACCACAAATGGTTTCTCACCTTAACGGCTCTACATACCATCAAGATATGAATAACTCCTGGACGGTTTGTAAAAGTGTTGTCGACGTGTTTAAATGTAAGGGTTGTCGTCCCGTACTCCCAAGGTTAAAAAGGTGTAGAAGTGGTTAGGAACAGGAATAGAAGGAAGGAAGCACAGAAATAATAATAATATCCATAGGATCACCCACAGTTCACTATAGAGTAACACCAAAATTTAAGGTAAAGGGTTTACGCATTACCACAACTCGTAAAAAGTATAAGAAGAATCGGTAAAAGAAACCTCTGTACGGAACATTCACGAAACACGTAAAAATGAAATAAATAAATCCCGAAGGGACCACCGAGTCTCCAATTTCGCAGACGGACGTTAGCCCTGTAGACCCAAGCTAGGGACCCAGCCCTTCTAGGGGACCTCTTCCTTTACCGTTGGGTGAGGTCATAAGAACGGACCTCTTAGAGTACCTGTCTCCTCGGACCATCCGATGTCAGGAACCCCAGCGTTTCTCAGCCCGTGAATGAAATTAAATCAGGTGAAATTTTAATCCAACCAATAAAAACAGAATTCAACTTACCCAAGAAATATGTAAGACCTAAGATTTGGCAGTAGTCGATATACCAAACGTTTATAAAAGAGGATAAGATATTCAACAGGAAAAGTCAAAGAACCAATTTTGTCGTGTTTCGAGAGGATTAACCTAAGGTCAACAGAAAAAGAACTAATTTGCACGTTGACAAATAACATTCGAAAACCATAAAAAGTCTCAGGTCTATTTCTAAAAAAAAGACTGTCATAAACAGTAAAAAAGAAAATATAAAGAAACCGCCCTACCGGGAAACCCTAGGAGATAAAATGACAAAGTGAGAATTTTTATTAAAACCTGTCTTGAAACTGATAGAATCATTAGAGATGTTTCTTGGTCAACCATAAAACTATTAGAATAGTACAAATATAAAACAACAGATAAAGTAACTAGAAGAGAAAACTTAAACCTAAACGAGACGATGAAGTATGGAGACGGGGGTCGTCGTAATTAATTTACGTAGTGAAATAAAAAAGAGAGGACAGAGAGAGGAGAGAGAGAATGGAGAGAAAGAAAATTACTCCACAATGAATGTGTGTCATTACACTTGGTTAGAATTCATATCGAGTTCTTCAAAAATGTACACACATGTGGATGTATTGGTAATACATCCAGTCTTACATCTTGTAAGTTTCGAATAGTTTTACGCGGATCAGTTGTGGGGAAGTTGTCATTGGTAATAAACCCTAAGATTTTCGTTTCCAATCCAAAAGGACAAGAACACGAAGTTTATTTACCTTGGTACGTCATGGATGAAGAGACATACAGACCGAAGAAAGTGTCTTGTAGTACGACACGCAAAGTAGACACACCAACATATATATATCGTCATCCAGAAGGAAAATTTTAATAAATTATCATAACGTCGCGAACTAACATGGTGTCATCTAGAAATGACAACAGATACCTTTAAATATAACAAAGGTGGACATCGATAATACTTATCTCAATACTGTAGGAACATGTATAGAACTCTATTTATATTTGTACGTAGAGATATACCATATATAAGTCCTTTTTTAAATGATCCAACAACCTCCCTTCTGTATACGAATCCAATCAAAAGTTTCTATGAAGGTTTTCCTGAAAATTTTAAGTAATATGGTTAATTACGAGGTTAGTCGTCATTTTTAAAAAGGTATAGGAGTCAGTAAAATACCTAAAAACAATTCCCAATCACCGTAAAGTGATACCAAATTTAAATATGTGAGACCACAGATTAATACGACAAGTACACGAATACTTGATAAAAGATATAACGTTCTGTATAAGTTCAGAAAATGGGTAAAATTTTTGACCTTAAAAGACTGAAAAGATTAGTTAAACATCTTCAAGAAATATATAAGACCCGTAGTACAGATATCGAATGATAATTTAATAATTTCATGACATACACTTTTATTTCACAATAATTTACAATTATTAATCTCCTAGATCAATAAAAGACTCTGTATGATGTAAACGTAAGATATTTAATATTTTAAGGAGTTTTAGTATGTGTCTGATACACTATCTGGACCCCAACGGTGGACTATTAAAAAGGAGGTCTTTTGTTACTCACTTCAGCGAGTCAACACAGGTTGAGAAACACTGGGGTGCCTGACATCGGGTGATCCGAGTAGGTAGGTACCTTAAAAGGTCCGTTCTCATGATCTCACCCAACGGTAAAGGAAGAGGTCCCCTAGAAGGGCTGGGCCCCTAACTTGGGGCCAGAGGACGTAACGTCCGTCTGCGAAATGGTAGACTCGGTGGTCCCTTAGGGGTCCTTTGTTATAAATTAATGTTTTATGTTGTGAAGAGGTTTCTTTCTGTACAATCTTCTTGACCATTGCACCGAACATTTACCTCTACACCCACGAATGATTTACAATAAAAGACAAGAGGAATATTGGTAAACCCTTGGAAGACTCTCCTTACGTCGAGTCCTAGGTGGGATTACCAAGTTTAAGAGGACTCGTGAAGTCGACGAGGTCTCCGACGAGGACCATAAGACCACAAATCGAGTAAATTTTCCTTGATAACAACGTGTTATACGGGGGTCTAGTTATTCTTGAAACCTATCTCGTCCTCCTGTGTCCTCTACACGCCTAAGGGAAAGGACGAAACAGGAACTAGAACTGAAGTCTCTGAAATGACTCGTTAAATTGAACTATAGTGTTATGGGCTCAGAGACGAGAAGATTAAGACGTTGGTTATGTGGACGTCGTTAAAAGGGGACTTGTCACTCTACAAAAATGACCGAAATTGTACGATTACACTAAAAAAAAAAAACAAAAGAGAGGTGACCTACTCTTTTACGACTATACTAACAATCTCCCTCCTTTTCTCTTCCATACTCAACTTGTTTCCCCTATTGAACCGTATATAACCCTCACTTGACCAAATTTAGAGAAATATCTAAACTAAAAATTTTAAGTTGATAATTATTAAAACAGGGTTGTCAGACTAAGAATGACGATTTAGAAGACCGTATCTAGATCCGTTCCAAAAAAGGTGTCCCTTAAATGGAATAGTTTGGTGTTAATGTTACAGTGTAATAAACACTACTCCTTAACACCAAGAGTGGACTGCCTTTGTATTCGTCTTGAAGGTACCCCTAAGAATGTGAAGAGTACGAAGAGAACTCGACCCGTACCTTCTGCCATTTATCCATACCCTTTATCCCTGATCCACTAAAACTCAGGTTTTCGAGAACCGGAGTCTTTTATTTAAATCATATAAAAAACAACCAAGGATACCTAAAGGAGTCATAGGAGAAGGATTTTCTTTACAGTCTAATCTGTTACGGACCAAGACACTGGGACACCAGGACAAGGTGTAGGTCATTGTGTACAGTAAAAATCTCTTTACTTGAATGTTAGACTACAACTTAGACTCCTTTTCCATGTTATTGTGTTCTCTTTCTCACTGTCATTTGTAGTAAAAGAATGTTTCCGAAGGACTGGGATCCCCGTCTAAACGTCAGTGGACCCCCCTGTAAAAGAAAAGGTACGAACGTACCCTCTTATTATACGAAAACTTTTGTTTAGTTCGTTCAAGTCTCATATCGGGAGATTACGACGTGAGGGTCCCGGGTACTCTCGACGATGGGAAACTGTCAAGTGTGAGTAGAGACTGAGTGTGACTGGAGAGACAGAGGACGATGAAACCGAGTCCAGTTTAGTTAAGCTTTTTCCACTCAATTAATAAAGACATGGTCCTAAATAGAATGAATGACATTTATTCCTACTAAGTCAACTCCAGGGACGGGAGCTTGTAGAATGTCAGAGGCTCTTTCTTTTATTAAAGTTATATTAAGTAATTCTCAATACTACGATATCCATGTGAATACATAGATCCTATCTGATCTACAAACTCTTACACACATAAACACATACTCAGATACAGACAAAGCAACCCTCACTGACCCTCACCCCTCACCTCTTTTACACACTCAGTCTTTTCTTTTAAAAGGTTTTATTATAAAAAAGGGTTTGCCCTAGAACTTTTTAGATATCGTCTACTTCTTCCGTATCTTTAATAGTTATAGGACATTGACGGGTAAGTTATTCAATTGGTGACTAACATCCGTAGTGAAACTTGAAACGTTGTTCACAAATCAAGATACGAGAGATGAAGAAACGTAGTTTTGTCTTTCTAAGTTTCTAAACGATTAGTAAATTAAAAGGGACTCTAGATCAGTGTACTAACTATGTCAACGTGATTAAAGATAAGACCCTTCCTACACACCGTCTCTTTATTGAATTCAGATTTCCTGGGTTTGACTTGATATAGGATCTCTGATTCTTGGATACTTCATTATTGAAAGTGATGACGACGACGACGACGACGACGACGATTCAGCGAAGTCAGCACAGGCTGAGACACGCTGGGGTATCTGCCGTCGGGTGGTCCGAGGGGACAGGGACCCTAAGAGATTTAACCACTGTTAAGACTTTCATAGATAGAATTGTATCGAACAAGAGTTTTAAATAAAAATATAGTCGACAAAACTGTTGTCTGATATAAAGGGAATCTTCGTTAAGATATAGTAAAACTACATTTATTAACGATCCACTATATCTGAGTGAACCGGGTCATGTAAGTAAGTAATTTGATACTATACGACACTTAGATACAACAAGATCCCTGCTGATACCGTGATCTCTACTTTGTACTGATATCAAACCAGGGAGGATAGACTCCCGGAGACCGAAACCCGGAAGATAGACATAGGGGAAATGATTCGTGTACCAACCGGTTAATACGAGTCTTTAGTCCATTAACTTATAACGTTCTCACAACTTACGAGTTCCTTTTGTTACGATAGAGATGCATCGACCGAATAGACAATTATCTCTCTGATACGACTCGTTTTTGGTTACTCCAAATTTTTACGTCACACAGGACCCATACACCGTCCTTTTTATCGATCTTTTCACTGAACCCTAACCTATTCCTTCGGTATTTACTGGTAGTTCGTCTCTACTCTAACAAGAATAATTACAAAATAAACAAACGAATAGTAAAGTTACAACTTAACTTTAGAAAGTAGTATAACTGGGTAGATCTTGGTGGGTCTTTGGATTCTGAGGTAATGGACTATTGTATCTTACATTAATACTGAAAAACTCTTTTGAGGACCCTTAAGGAAATCGGGTGTTGAAGGATTGAACTTTAAGAAGTTAAGGTACTCCCAAGAAGTTGGAGGAAACAAAAATGAAATTGACTTTAAAGAAAGAACAAACCTACATCGTCATAGGTACTGAAATAGTGGTTGTCTTTAATCTTCATAAAATTTTATTATAACGTCAACAACTTAAATGGAGTTTTAGAATAAATCCGAGTAGTAAAACTTTGATTCCACTAATAATCTAGACGGATTCAAAATTACACAATTTCTCGGTGTGCATAATAATATAGTGCATCAAAAAAAGGGGTTTTGACAAAACCATTGACAAAGGAACCATTAGAATACGTAAGATAAACTACGTACATAAAAATTTAAATAAAAATTACACTTTAGAATTTTTTTTATGAAACTTAGTGGAAATGGTTTGTGTATTTCCTGACTACCGGGTTTTGAACGTATCTCAAGATTTGAATTCAGACTTCATTTAAAGAAAGGAAAGAAAAAACGTCGTCGAGGTGTTTGTTAAAATAATAACAAGGGTGTCATAACGTTCAGAGAGATCCGAAAGATTTGTTGAGCTGATTTTTGATACACCAGTTTAATAAAAATAAATGAAGTACCTTGTATTAAATAACTTATTTCAAGATGCGATACAGAAAATTTCTTGTGCTTTTACTTTTTCTGTATCTGTGTCAATAGTTTCCTCAAAAATCAGAGACTCTTCTCATCTGTCTATTACGTTCTGTCTACTATTCCGTTATTGTTCGCTCTCTACTACACGACCTTCACCACCTAATCACGACAAATCAGACTTGGTTTGGTCTGTCCCACGGCCGAATTTTACCTTTAATACAATATTACCACAAAACCTTCAAGTGACTACCGATTCTATAAGTCCTCGAGGTCAACTTCACCCCCTGTCCTGTAAGTCTTTCTAATATCGTGTGGTATGTCTCAATAGGGAACCAAAGGATCGAGAAAGTTTTATCTAATAAAACAGGTTCTTTTTTTTTTGTAGTTAAGATGTTCCATGAAACCAAGAAAAAGAATATGGAACCACTCACTGACAAAACAAAACAAAACAAAAAGTCCCTTCTTTGTTATCCTTCTAAACATACAAACTCTCTGATTTTTTTTTATAGATATGGTAGTACTCTACCCCCTCCACAGTGTTCTCGTTTTATTCTGAGTTTACAAAAACGATTATTACTTCTCTTTAATTTAAAGTACTGAAATGTTCACTTAAGTTAGATAACAAAAATAGTAATCTTCATACCACAAGTCTATCTCTTCTACTACTTCTGCTAAGAAAACTAGATGGTATACGAACAGTCTACTGTGATCTTTACTTGCATGGTAGAATACTTCATAATTCAAAACGTTGTAACTTTTGTAAGGTTTTTTCGTCATATCAGAAAAAGATTGTCGGATTATTTCCCCTAAGAATTTTACCAACCATACTAACCCCCGTTAAAGATTCGGAAGGTCAAGACTTAACATATTAGAATATCCGATATAGGTTGATATATATGACATATCACTGAAGTGTGACTATTTTGATACTCTGTCTGTTTAGTCTGTGTCCACTGTCTTAAGAAGGAAGACCCTGAGAGACTACTGGTTGTGTGGGTTGTCGACGAAAAGTGGAATAAGGACCCACAGATGGACCAGTGACACGAACCTTTAGACGAAGAGTACAAGGAATAAGTCCAACTGAGAGTCGAAGTGTGTGGGTACATAAAAAAAGAGACGTTAAATAGAGACCGACTGGAGACAAAGAGATGGTTGTAACAAGGAGTTCGGGATCAGGTGGACGATAGGTCTGTCTTTCACTAAAGTAAGTGTGCAACACGTCGAGTCGAAGATGAGAAGGAGTAAAAACCCACATGTGTTACACGGGAAAACCGCCACTACAGGATACTAGCTATACACCGACAGACGTTGGGAGACGTAATGGGATCGTGGTACTGAACCTCCCACACGTAGGTCGACCGACATCCCAGTACCTGGTCACCGTAAGACCACAGACACCACCTGTGGTGGAAGTGTGATTCCGACGGGATGGTTCCGTCGTTATTATAACGAGTAAAGAAAACACTTCGGGGACGTTACAACTAGAACCGTAGGTGTCTGTGGGTGTGAAGTCTCTACCGATAAAAGGAGTACCCCCAACACTAAGAGGAGTATGGTCAAAGAGATTAGGACCGCAGAATACCGGCGTAGTA
Organism: Capra ibex; assembly: GCA_006410555.1. Classification (NCBI taxonomy): domain Eukaryota; kingdom Metazoa; phylum Chordata; class Mammalia; order Artiodactyla; family Bovidae; genus Capra; species Capra ibex. The sequence goes on along the minus strand of SJYO01033645.1, from coordinate 21,459,284 downwards.
TCACTGAGACCAGTCCTACTCCAGTCGACTCCCGTTCGAGTTCCGTAAGAGTTGGACACCGAGAGTAGAACACCACCAGTAGAAAAAAATACCCAGTCGTTAACAGTGGATGTACTGTGGTTTCAGAATGTTTCTTGTCCTTTTCGACCACAGACACAAGATACGTTACCACTGAGGGCACGAATTAGGCGAGTAGATGTCGGACTCCTTGTTCCTACACTTCCCCCGAGACTCCTTTCATTGGTGTTCCTTAAAGGGTACGTCCAAACCTCAAAAGGTCTGTGGCTCTTGGAGGACCAACAGATGAAGATTCTGACCGACTCATCCACGGAGATGTTCTGACCTTATACCATTGAAAGTAGGAACCATGAGTAGACGCCTGGGTGCGAGGTAGGAAATAGGTCGTGAGGGAAACATCTTCTTCCTGTTATTAAGTACCTCATAATCTTTCCTACGAGACGAAGGAAGACCAGTCAGAAAATTTTTTAGTGGACTCTTTGTGAGGGTAAAATATAGTTATTTATATAGTTACTTAATACTTATTTAAGAATACTTATGAAATGTCTTTCGATAGCACAGGTACAGGGTTCAGACGAGCAACGGTTCTCAGATCTTGACTTGATACAAGTGACTTCGTTTTAAACAACTCCCTATACGTTCGAATTCTTCCTGTCAACTAAGGTAGGTTAGTATTATTGTAATGAGGGGGTTTTTAGATCTCTGTTTTTGAGAAACCCAATAAGTATCATCAAAGGGTATTAGACAGGTGTAGACGAATTGAACCCTAAGAAAATGTGAGAAAGACAGTTCGTTGAGGGTATAGGTTCCACCTATCAAACTCTAATTCCGTGAAAAGGTACATCACTTAATCAAAAGGGGTATACTCCGTGTCTGGTTAATACCATCGTCTCCTTCAGGAGTTTAGTATCGGAAGATTTGTACCCATGAAATGTTCGTTTACCGCCTAAATTTCATAGTAAAATAAAAGAGAGAAAGAGTGATCTTATATTTAAGGTACTCCGTTCTTTAAACAGAATAAGTGGGTACGCAGAAGTCCCAAATTTATTCCAGACTGTATACGACTTATTTTTAAACAACTGTAAAACTCAAGAATTTAAAAACTTTCAAACTAAGATTTGGGTTTCTAAAACTTTTTTTTTTTTTCACTCACTTTCTTACTTCGTTTAAGATGGTAAATAATAGTGTTAATAGTAATTAAATAGAAGATTCGTCCTTCTAGAAACTTTCAATGACCACCTTAAGAACCTACATGTTTTCTTTTATTTCGTCTTTTAATATTTTACTGTACTTCTTCAAGTTCTTTTCAATTTCGTTTATTCTTTACTGTTCTTCATTACTTCAACAGTTGGTGGTCTGACGCTTAGACACATTTGGTTATATCGTAGGAGTCTCTGTAGCCATGGGGTCAGGGTCTCTTAAGACCCGGATGACTTCAAGAAATAACGTAGTGAGTACAAGAAAGTAAGTAATTACCTAGGGTTACCTTTAAGGTTTCAGGGTCACACGTATGACACCGAGAACCTTTCTTATCTCTGGTTTCTGCATAAACTCCTTGAGCGAAAAGAAAGGAAACGGATACACAAGATGGGGGAGTCAAAGGTAGATTCAGTCAATATCAAAGACTTTCGGGTTCCAGGACGCCTACCGGGCGGAATCACGTCGGAAATGAAGTGACAAGGAGTTCGACATCTACTACCCCAAGTTGTACCCTCAGTGGTGGCACATCCTCTCGCTGTCGTCGAAGAACGAGAGTCCTCTCAACGACCTGGCCCCAGCTTTCATACACTCCTACCGTCACGACATCTTCTCTCTCTGTTGGTCTTCCACCCTCCTCGTCCACCTCTTCCGGAACGCGAAGGGGAGCCGACTCCCGTAGGACTTCTACCACCTCTCCTACGCCTGTATCCTCGGGTCCTAGTCGTTCTTTCCCTTCTCCTACTTGTCCTGTCATCGACAATCTCGAAGGTCAAGTTTGTCTCTCCACAGTCGTGTCTGGTCACGCTACTGTCCCCCCGACAGTGTCTTCTTCACCAAGTGGGACAACCCCGGTGTTTTTCCCTTCGACTTTTAGGTACACCAAACGTGTCATCGGTGACCCTTAGGACTCTTGGTCCTCCGTCGACGGTCGACCGGTGTCCGGGACGCTGGGTAGTACTAACCCATCGCGTTTCCCAGTGTCTACCGGTGCATCGCCAGTATGCGGTACCACCGGTCCTCCGTCGTGAGTCGTCGAGGCTTCTTCTTCTTCTTCATGTAGACCCATCGTGTCGGCTCCTTCCTCTACCAACACAGGACTTATTAGTCCCAGGGGTCGTAGAACCCGTGTTATTGGTTCAACTTTGGATAGAGGTCCTTTCTGTTCAAGGATTCCTTCTTCATGTATCCTGAAACCTCCCGTCTCAGTCGACATCATTGGTCCTAATACTCCTGCAAAGGGTAGTCCCATTGTTCCATTTACCAGTCTTTTTCCTCTTTGTTGTCTCGAACATCGACTCTCCTGTCCCTACTCTTCGAATGTTCTTGTTTGAGGGACTGCTGACAGGGCAAAGGGGCGTAGTAAGGAGACGAGTCCTAAAATAACCTGTAAGTGTGGGGTCCTTCCACCGTCAGAGGTATACAATAAATCTGAAACAATGTGGGAATCTTTCCCTTTAAGGGTACCGGAGTAAGAAGTAGGAGAATAATAACAACTTCGAGTTCGTCGATACGAAAGGTTACAATTTTTGTTCAGACTAATACCCTCAGTGAACAAAAAAACTTCTTACAGTTGAAAAAAAAGTCTGACTTGACTCCGTATGGCATATATAGATATGTACAGGATTGAAAAGAAATGAGTTATCTCCTACCAGTTTCTGTGTCGAAGTAAAAACAGGAAGATAAGAGAGAGAAGTTGTCAGTCATGACGATTTATACTTCGGTCCGGTTGGTACAGGCTTCTCTTCCCAGAGTTACCGTCTTTCTACCACTCCCACACAAAAGACGTTTTACTTTCTACCTTCCTCTTTCAGTTCCTTTCACTCAGTTGATAATGGTTACTAGGGACTCCTCCTTTGGACTTGCACAGGGACAAACCTCGTCGAGTATGAACCCTTCTCAAGTCATAGGACCTTCTTAGTAAGGATTTGAGTTAGTTAAGATTTGAGTCTGTAAAGATTTGAGTCTGTTAACATCAAATTTGTTGTTCTACTTATTATATCCTTGACACCGAAGAGAACTAGTGTCCTAATTTGGGGGACGAACACCTATATACACTAGTCCGTTTCTCTTGTGTCTGAGTTTTATGACAGTCTGGCATCTCTCGTCTGTCCATACAATACATACTTACGAAAGTAGTCGAAGATGACCAATAGAACCCAGAACTGAGAGTCCTTTATACTTCGTTTAAAATGTGTAATTATTTCTGGTTTAGTTTGTACGCTCACACTGATTATTACAATTTAGGACACTTTTTCTTAGTCTTCCAAAGTGGTAACTAGATGAAGAATACATTATATAACGGGGGTTTAGTGACATCGGAAAATAAAAGTTAGTGATTCTCTTTTATTAAATAAGTTATTTATAACTAATAGAAATCATACGGTCTGTGACGAGATCTATAACTTCTATTATATGATCATTTATTTCGTTTGTTTTTATATTGAGTGAAAAATTGTCCTTTACACCCAATATAATTCAATATGCTTATTTTACGAATAATACAATCTACTACTCTTCTTATTTCGTCACCTCTTCTGTCCTAAGTCTCACACGCCACACAGTGTCTTCCAGAGTGACTCTTCTACTAAAAACTCATTTCAGGACTCGTCCACATTCTGCTTCAGCTCCACCACTTTCTTCCTCCCTCCATTTCTCGTGTTATCTTTCTCAGAAAATTAAAAAAAAGGACTAAGGATAAGTAAAATTTTTAGAGTTCGACCCGTAGTGAATGAATGAAATATCTTTGAAAAAACTTTAGAATAAATAAAAGTATCATTTTTACTTGTAAATAACTCGTGGTTCAGTTATGACCTGTCATGAGACTCCCAAAACGTTCACAATACCAACAAAGTGTTGATGGTCTTCTACATCCCTGATAATGATCAAAGTGAAATGTAGGTTCCTTATACTTCGGGTCTCTTCCCTCATCAAAAGGATTTCACTCCGTCGGTCGTTCCCAACCGTAGACTGACGTTTGGTACCCAAACGGACAATCCACCTTGAAAGTGGAGGGAGAGACTCTTACCTTTATTTAGACTTGAGTGTCCACTCTGATTCGACCTCACGAGCCGTATCCTACCATCGCTTCCTCTTTTCTTCGTTCTAATGCAGATCTTCCCGTCTTGTAAAGTTCCACAATCGTGGTGACCTCTGGACTTTATGGTGAAAGTGTCAGGAATAGAATCTTATTAGTACTTATATACAGAGGTAGAGTATAAGATCCCCCATATAAGGAACTCTCGTCTTTAACACGATAAGTTGAAAATTCCGTGTACGGGTCATTAAACAATAATTAACTTCTTACTTCTTCTATACTTTATTAATCCCTTTATGGATATATCCGTCACACATCCGTGTTACTCGGTGTAATTATTCCTTAAATCTGTGTTTTCTGACGTATGTAGTAACCACTCAGTATAGAAGGAGGACGGGTTGGAGGTGATGGGAGAGGAGGGGTGAAAGTAGATGGAGTAAAGTCCTTTACTACGGTGGACCGACACAGGGGTCCTTGACCCAATTTTTAAGAATTAAGTAGGGGTTTGAACTAATAAAAAGAAGGACTTCTGACTAAGTTGTAGTGGAAGAGGTAGAGACAGTGGTACCGAAATCCAAAACCGAGAATAAAGGAAACCGGATCTTAGAAGATCCTTCGGTTGAGACAGAGTAAAAGAAGCTAGGTAAGAACTGAACCTACACTAGACTGTCGCCGAGCTTGTTCCAATAAATGGACGATTGACAGAAAGTCAGTGAGGTATGACAAGAACCTTATTCATTTTAAGAATTTTCTAGAAAAAGAGACTAAAGACGAATAAAAAGGTCAAACTTTAGGGGATGTCTCGACTACAGTGACGTCTACCACTAACGTCGGTACTTTAATTTTCTGCGAATGAGGAACCTTCTTTTCAATACTGGTTGTATCTATCGTATAAGTTTTCGTCTCTGTAATGAAACGACTGATTCCAGGTAGATCAGTTCCGATACCAAAAAGGACACCAGTACATACCTACACGCTCAACCTGATACTTCTTCCGACTCGCGGCTTCTTAACTACGAAAACTTGACACCACAACCTCTTCTGAGAACTCTCAAGGAACCTGACGTTCCTCTAGGTCGGTCAGGTAAGACTTCCTCTAGTTGGGACCCTAAAGAAACCTTCCTTACTACGATTTCTACTTTGAGGTCATGAAACCGGTGGAGTACGCTTCTCAACTGAGTAACCTTTTCTGAGACTACGACCCTCCCTAACTCCCGTCCTCCTCTTCCCCTGCTGGCTCCTACTCTACCGACCTACCGTAGTGCCTGACCTACCCCCACTCAGACTCACTTGAGGCCCTCAACCACTACCTGTCCCTCCGGACCGCACGACGTTAAGTACCCCAGCGTTTCTCACCCTGCGCTGACTCGCTGACTTGACTTGACTTGACTTGTCTCGACTACGAGATTAGTGTGGTTTTACGAAAGACAAGACACGTGTGGACCACAGGAGAGTGGTGAGGGACGGAAACACGGACACCGAGAGATGAGACCCTTGGAGAAGGTCGTTGATACACATTGAAAGACGATTAAAACGTTCAGAGTCACCTTTGTAGTAAAAGAAACACTTCAAAGGGACAGGAGGGAACCGGTCTAGTTCCCTAATAAGAAAATGAGGGAGTTGTAAACTACATTTGACGATAATCTCGTAGAAATATTAACACATACACACGTGGATAAATACAATATATTAATAATTGTAGTACTCCTGTTTACATAAGTAAGTAGTAACATAGAAAACGTCGATCGTCTCACGAATTAAGATTCACGAATTATTAATTACATCAGATTCCAAATTGATAAAAGTTTCGTCAAACTACTATGATAACCTAGAGATCAACTTGGTTATTAGTATATTCCGGACACACACACACACAAAGGATTGACTATGTAATCCAAAATAGAAGGTTCAATATAAACAAAACAAATAAAAATAAAAACGACACATGACTCTTCTGTAAAAATTTCGAAAGGAGGTAATATTGTTGTAACGTAATGAGTCACACGGTATTTTCAGAACAAGGGAGTGTATATTAGTTTTATAAAGAATCCTGTCTCGGTTCTGAGATCCTGTGTATTGAGTTCCGAATAAGGGTTTACCAAACTTTAATTAAAAATAAGAGATGAGAAATCTGTTTATCGTTTCGACGGAATATAAAAATGGTCGCTTGAATTTAGTAAAACCTGTACCAACCCATATTTGTTTGTGTCAATATACATGAGAGTAGACCTTACGTAGAGAAATTTTATCATTGTTTCCAGAGTATTTTTCAAGTAGTTTACGGAATCCACTTTGTGTACATTTGGTATATTTATGAATAAAAAATTGGGTTTCAGATTACAGTTCAAGAATTATTTTAGAAAAGACTAGTAAGGGTTGAGGATTGACCTATATTGATTAATGAGAAAGGGACACAAGGAGGTCCTAAAATTTTATGATAATAATATTATTACCAAAACACAGTGTTAATAGAAATATACACAGGAACGGACGTTTGATACGTGAAGAAATTCAGTGTTTGGTTTCGTATAGGTAGCGATATAAGTGTAATGTAATAGACCATGGGTGTCTTATTGTCATTTATAAATAACTTACTCATCAATCGTAAATAGAATTACGGTAGACAATTGACCGAATTGTAGAACCCCAGTGGACCACCGATTTTATCTTTTATTAAACGGACGTTACCCCTCTGGTTCCAAATTAGGGACCCAACCCTTCTAGGGGACCTCTTCCCTTACCGTTGGGTGAGGTCACAAGAAAGGACCTCTTAGGGTACCTGTCTCCTCGGACCGCCTGATGTCAGGTTTTCAAACGTTTCTCAGGCTTTTGACTCGTTGACTTGTACAGATACACGTGATTATAGAATTTTTCAATTACCTCGAGAAACAGTACTTTAAGAATCCCTAAGGTACTACCTAATTTGAGTAGTGATAGAAAAAACAATAAACATTTTTAGGAAAATTGTCACAAAATTTAATAATCCATCATTCTCTATAGCACACCACTACACTAGTGAGTGGATCTCGGTCTGTAAGACCTTACACTTCAGTTTATCTGGAATCCTTCGTAGTGATGTTTGTTTCGATCACCTCCACTACCTTAAGCTCAACTCGATAAAGTTTAGGATTTTCTACTACGATAATTTCACGACGTGAGTTATACGGTCGTTTAAACCTTTTGAGTCGTCACCGGTGTCCTGACCTTTTCCAGTCAATAGTAAGGTTAGGGTTTCTTTCCGTTACGGTTTCTTACAAGTTTAGGGACTTGTTAACGTGAGTAGAGTGTGTGATCATTTCATTACGAGTTTTAAGAGGTTCGGTCCGAAGTTGTCATGCACTTGGTTCTTGAAGGTCCACAAGTTCGACCCAAATCTTTTCCGTCTCCTTGGTCTCTAGTTTTAAGGTTGTAGGCAACCTATCTTTTTCGTTCTCTCAAGGTCTCTTTGTAGATGAAGACGATATAACTGATGCGGTTTCACAAACTGACACACCTAGTGTCGTTTGACACCTTTTAAGAATTTCTCTACCCTTATGGTCCGGTGGAATGGACGGAGGACTCTTCAGATATAAGTCCAGTTCTTCGTCGTCAATCTTGACCTGTACCTTGTTGTCTGACCAAGGTTTAACCCTCTCCTCATGCAGTTCCGACATATAACAGTGAGACAAATAAATTGAATGTACGTCTCATGTAGTACGCTTTACGGTCCGACCTACTTCGTATTCGACCTTAGTTGTGACGGTCCTCTTTATAGTCATTGAAGTCTATATGCCTACCGTGGTGGGAATACTGTCTTTCGCTTCTCTTTGATTTCTCGGAGAACTACTTTTACTTTCTTCTCTCACTTTTTTGACCGAATTGTGAGTTGTAAGTTTTTTACTTCTAGTATCGTAGGTCGGGGTAGTGAAGGACCGTTTATCTACCCTTTTGTTACCTTTGTTACTGTCTGAAATAAAAGAACCTGAGGTTTTAGTGACGTCTACCACTGACGTCGGTACTTTACTTTTCTGCGAACAAGGAACCTTCTTTTCGATACTGGTTGTATCAGTCGCATAATTTTTTCGTCTCTGTAATGAAACTGTTGTTTCCAGATAGATCAATTTCGATACCAAAAAGATCATCAGTACATTCCTACACTCTCAACCTGGTATTTCTTTCGACTCACGGCTCCTTAACTACGAAAACTTGACTCCACAACCTCTTCTGATAACTCTCATGGAACCTGACGTTCCTCTAGTTCGGTCAGTTAACATTTCCTTTAGTCAGGACTTATAAGGAACCTTCCTCACTACGACTTCGACTTCGAGATATGAAATCGGTGGACTACTCTTCTTGACTGAGTAACCTTTTCTGGGATTACTACCCTTCCTGACTTCCGTCCTTCTCTTTCCCTGCTGTCACCTATTCTACCAACCTACCGTAGTGACTGAGTTACCTGTACTCAAACTCGTTCGAGACCCTCAACCACTACCTGTTCCTTTGAACTGCACGACGTCAGGTATCCCAGAGTTTCACAGACTGTGTTGACTCGTTGACTTGACTTGACTCGACTTCTCTATACCTTTATTTACATTTTAATATTTTGTAAACTTAATAATCAGTAATTATAATAACTATAATATTTAGTATACACACAATCAGTACAGACTGAGAAGCATTGAGGTACCTGACATCAGGAGGTTCGAGGAGAGAGGTACCTTAAGAGGTCCGTTCTTATGACCTGACCCATTGGTAAGGGAAGAGGACCCCTAGAAGAGTTGGGTCCTTAACTTGGTCCCAGAGGACGTAACGTCCACCTAAGAAATGGTCGACTCGATGGTCTCTTCGGGTAATATATTAAATATATATGTTCATATTTTTTATATATTAAATATATGTATATATATATTTATATATGATGTCAAAGATATCAATGTTCTTCGGAGCTTTAGGTTGGAAAACCATTTCGTCACGATCCGTCTATCTTTCGTTAGGTTACTCCACATCGGTTCAGCATACTGTCAACTTTGGTCTCCTTATGACGTCGTTTGTATCAAACTCTTAAAGGACTACTATGATGAATCTGTGATCTATCATACACTGTTCTCAGGTCTTTTCTTTTCCAAGAGCCCGAGGTTTAAGTCTTCAATAGTTTTTCTTAAAGACTTGAGAATCAATTCCTTCGACTCCCTTAAATGCATACGTATTGTCATCAAAAAGACTGAAAATCTCGTCTCCTAGAGGAAGGGAAATGAAAGTTTGGTTCAAACCCCTTTAGAGTTCTGAACTTCAGCTTACTCCTTCATCCCGTCCCTGGCACCGATTCTCTGGGTAAACGAACCGAAAGTGAAAAGAAGACCGGGGACTTTTCCGGGGGAGTACGCAGAGGAATCCTGGGACCCCGACGTGCTTCGCGTTATACTCTCGTCCTGAGAACCGAAACACAGACAGAGGAAGGGTGTGAAAAGTACGGTACAACAGGAAGTAAACGGAAGTAGAAGGAGATATAAGGAAAGAAAACTGGATCTGAAGGAAGAGAAAGAGAAGGTACAGAAAGTGGAAAGAGAAGACAAACATTAACAAAAGAGGGTCATTCATTCCTTTCCCACTATCTTCCCTTCTCTCAGGGAAAGGATCCCCTACCCCTGTAGTACCCCTTTGAGCTTTAGGACGAGGAGAGTCAACTCCAACACACCGGTCGATACAGAGATAGGTCTAACAGAGGAAAGTCCCTACTGTAGAACCTCTAAGAAAAAACAAAGTTGTTCCTTCTTGATCAATTGTGTGGGTTCTCTTGAAACACTTTGGTGGTGTATTCACTATGAAACTCTGGTGTATCAATAGTACCGTTCCTAGACCCCCCTCGATTTCGAGACCAATAATATACAAAATCTACACTCTGTGTCTCGATGACTGTACTGTAAAAAACTCAATACAAAGAAAGGTTGATATTTTACTATCAATAATATTTACGGGATGGGTGGACTGTTCCACCGACACCTATACTTTACTCTCTTAAGTACACGTTTATGAAACTTGTCAGATTTCGTGTTATGTGTAAAATAGTGACAAAAGATAAGAAATCGTCTAAGGAAAACAGTATGAAGAAAACAGTTTAAGATATTTTGGGGTACACAAAATGAACTCTGAAGACTAGTGAAAAGAACAGAGAGTCTTTACACAGTTTCTCCTGTGGAAACAACCACCACTCGGTAGGAGGAGAAATGTCTAAAGTTCAAACTCGGGACGGAAGAGTAGGAAGTGAATGGAGGACACTCACTCCAAAAAGACAAAGTTTAACTTCTCTTCGGGACCAAACATAGTCAGCGAGATCTTGTCGAAACCTAACACAGACTTACCCGCTGAGGTCCCCTCAAAATTTAACACCACTACAGACAAGTTCGATGGGGTCTTTTCAGGACATGACGCAGACATCGCCAGTAAGGTTTCTGTGAGACCGAACACGAACAGTACCAGGTGTAACGACCACTTGAGTCCAAACGGAACAGTGTAAGAGTTTCTTCGAAACAGGGTCACAGAGTCTGTGACGCCATCGATGCTCCCCGGTCGTCGACATTTCGTCAGACTCGATACGTCGCAATCAGTGAGGTCTCTTCGAGACCCGACCCGGACGCGGTAAGTGAGATCTCCTAAGGTCCGACCCAGAGTCCTGAGGGACCACGGACGACAAATGAGATTCCTTCACTGAAGGAGGTTATGAAGGAGAAGAAGTCCTCTCCAGTATCCAAGTGAAAGACTGTCCATACTCAAAACTCCCCAAGGGTTCTCATGTTTTAGAGTACTTCTAAGACGTACTTTGGAAGGAACCTCCTTCCAAAATAACGTCGAAGTTGAAGAGGACGTGAACACTCCGATGTTCTCTTTTTCTTATTTTGGGTCACCAGACAGAGAAGAGGTTCCAAAGGTGGTCTCTCTCTAATCTCCTCGTATAGTCATAAGAAATAAAAAAAGGTCTAAGTAACTCTATATTAATTGTATCTTGTAACACATTCAAATTCCGCATATCACACTACTAAACTATGTACCCATATAACACTGTTCTCAAGATATCTCAATCAATTGTCCGGGTAATGAAGTGTATTAATCGACATACAAATACACACGTACCACTTTTGTAATTCTATGTGAGAGAATCGTTGAAAGTTCATATATTGTGTCATAACAATTGATCTCATTGATACGTCATGTAAACGAGGGGTCTTGAAATAAATTTTGAGTCAAACATGGTAAACTGGTTGGAGTTGTATGAGTCCAGGACCGTTGGTAGTAAGATTAGAGACAAAGAAACTCAAACCATAAAAGTCTAAAGTGTATACTACTAAAGTGTATATTCACTTTAGTATGTTATAAACAGAAAGAGTCAGACTTAATAGAGTGAATCGTACTACGACAGTTCAAGGTAAGTACTACAGTGTTCATCGTTCTAAAGGAAAAAAAAAAAATGTCGACTAATTATAACGTAAGTATATATATAGGTATACGGTTAAAAGAACTAGGTAAGTACATAACTACCTGTGAATCTACTAAAAGTACATAACCGATAACACTTTTCACAACGTTACTTATACCCTCACGTCCGTAGAAGTTCCATCACTAAATTATGAAGGTATGATCATAAGAAAATGTAGAGGAAAGTGAAACTAAGAATAACCCGAACAAAGAATCCTGACAAAGAATGGACCTGAGTCCTCTCCAGTCTTCTCCGTACTTCTCCTATTAAGTTATTAGTAACAGATTCGTTTGACCTCTTATAATTACTTTTGGTATTCGTCAAACAAATCCTACGAGAGTCATCCCCTCCGATAGTTGATGACCAATTCTACTTTTCCGATTGTAAAGTTTTAGAAATTGGGAAGACCTTATCCTTAACTTTAACTTCCTCATTCTACTACAGGTACAAACTCTATTTTCAAGGAGGTTGACTAATACCGAATTGGGTTCGTCGGATTACGTATAGATCTGTAAGGAATGTTACGAAGACCTTATCTGAAAACTGAAGTACAAAGAATGACTTTCTCCATCGGTGTAGACTGAACAAATAATTAAAAACGAATCGTAGACCGTGTTACGGATGTGTATGTACGAACAGAAAAAGGTGTTCCGTATAAATTTTATGGTTGGAAGAGGGAGTAAAAGGTGGAGATCGAAGTTTCAACGTATATAAAACTCTTCGGAGTCAAGTCAAGTCAAGTCAGCGAGTCAGTACAGACTGAGAAACACTGTGTTACCTGATATTATACGGTCCGAAGGGACAGACAGTGGTCGAGGACCTCGAATGAGTTAGAGTACAGGTAATTCAACTCTTCGGACGGAATTGGGATAAAGAGGTGTACTGAAAACGTTTTGTTTTTCAAAAGTCCTTACGGATACAATATGATTTTGTCTTTGTGAACATATCTTAAGTAAAAGTTTCTCAATGTCCATGTAACCCCCTTCCGTTTGTATATTTTTATTCATATCCTATCATATGTGTCTTCAATTAAACAGGTAACTGTTTGAATTTTATCTACATTCGTGTTCGACCTTAGTTATAACTACCTTCTTTATAGTTATTGGAGTCTATACATCTACTGTGGTGGGACTACCGTCTTTCGCTTGTCCTTGATTTTTCGGAGAACTACTTTCACTTTCTCCTCTCACTTTTTCGACCGAATTGTGAGTTGTAAGTTTCTTACTTTTAGTACCGTGGACCAGGGTAGGGAAGTACCGTTTATACACCCTTTTGTCACCTTTGTCACTATCTGAAATAAAAGAACCCGAGGTTTTAGTGACGTCTACCACTGACGTCGGTACTTTAATATTCTACGAACGAAGAACCTTCTTTTCAATACTGGTTGGATCTGTCGTATAATTTTTCGTCTGTGTAATGAAACAGTTGTTTCCAGATAGATCAGTTTTGATACCAAAAAGGTTATCAGTACATTCCGACACTCTCAACCTGGTATTTCTTTCGACTCGTAACTTCTTAAATACGAAAACTTGACACCATAACCTCTTCTGAGAACTCTCAGGAAACCTGACGTTCCTCTAGTTCGGTCAGTTAACATTTCCTTTAGTCAAGACTTATAAGTAACCTTCCTGACTACGACTTCGGTTTCGTGGTTATGAAACCAGTGGATTACGTTTATTGACTGAGTAACCTTTTCTGGAACTACTACCCTTTCTAACTTCCGTCCTCCCCTTCCCCTACTGTCTCCTACTCTTCCAACCTACCGTAGTGGTTGAGCTACCCGTACTCAAACTCGTTGAGGTCCTCAATCAGTACCTGTCCCTCCAGACTACACGATGTCAGGTACCCCAGTGTTCCTCAATCTGGACTGACTCGTTGACTTGACTAACTCGTTTCTCATCAAATCGACGAACCCTTCAACATCATCTGGAACTTTATATTTTACCTAAACCAATTTTACTTCCAGTTTTCTTCGAAAGTTCACCTCTTTTATTTCATGGTTCTGTAGTGGTTAACGTTTAGTAGATTTGGTGCTTAAGTCTTCAGATTTACTTCACGTAGAAAGGAGACTGCATGAGTGGATAAAGGAGACATAAGAAGTTTTAAATAAGTGAGTTTAATTCTAAGTTAATACTAAAAAAAAGTGGATGATGTAAAATTTACTAACTACTGTTCATAATAACAACACCGAGACCCCTCTTTTCTTGGAAGTATTTAAAGACAACCCTCATATTTTATCATGTTATTCAAACCTCTCTTTAAACGGTTCTATCTTTGTGATATATGAATGTGAAACCGGTTATTTGGGTTGAAGGTCTAAAGGTGTACAGTCCATGTGACCGTTTTTATATTTTTCCAAATACGTATCTTGATAAGAAACATTAACATCTTCTGAGTAGTTTATTTGATACTGTATAGATGTTTTATCTTATGATACTTCAAAATTTTTCTTACTCCTTAGAAAACACAATGTCTTCTCGATACGACCTCAATCGACCCAGACAAAATTGGAAACTACTTTGGTCGTAGTACTAACTTTAAATACTATAATGAAGTTGTTCCAATTCTTGGATTCGTTTTAATTACTAATTTTTACTGGAAATTTGTTTATTGGTGACTGTGAGGTTTAGATCTCTCGGTTACCTTCGAGTCCAGTAAGAAGGATCCTATTTATCTTACTCCTTATTTCTCCAACGATCGTAATATTTCCACATCCATACCCTTAATAACTAGGTGAAAGGTTATAGGTATGATGTTGGTCACTCGGATTTTCTTGATTGTGAGGGAGTCCCTGTACTTTTGATTTCATTCCTCTCAATACGTGGTCCCCTCCTGATCGTCTCGAAGGATAGATTACTCGCCTCAGTCTAAACGGGTTTCCTTCTGTTTGACTGTACCACTAAAAGGTACCCAAAACGAGAAAAAATAATACACACAAGGGTACGATCCTAATATTCGTCAAAGTATGACAATTGTCATACCTTTCTCCTTACACTTATAGACCTTAATAAACCGGTGCATTCACAATTTAACTGTTATTCTTTTATTACACCAGATATGACCTGTTCGTCTCCTTAAAAGGTCCACCAAAACTATTCAGATTTGATGGAGACAATACAAAAGAGAAGTGACTCGAAAGGTTATAAGTAAAGTCGTCACCCAAAGTAGTGTTGTCTCTATCCGTCTCCCTAAGATTTATAGTTTGACTAACAAGGAATAAACTATTTGAAATCATAATAAACAATTACGAATACCCTACGTCAAAGATTCCGGATCCCGGAACACCTTCCAGGCCGGTTCCCGTAAGAAATGGAACAATAAAGAGTCCGACATCTACTACCCCAAGTTGTACCCTCAGTGTTGTCGCATCCTGTCACTTTCGTGAAAAAACGAGAGTCCTCTTAATAACCTGAATCCAGCCTTCATCCACTCCGAATTTCTATGTATCTTTTCCCTCTGCTGCTCGTCCACTCTCCTCGTACATCTCTTCCGAAATACGAAGGGGAAACGACTACCTTAGAAGTCCTACCGTCGTCACTACGCTCACATCCTTGTATCCTAGTCGTTCGTCCCGTAGTACTGTTGGTCTTACCAAGGTTACTACCGTATCTAGAGTTTGGCACGACACAGACGTGTCTGGTCGGAGTCGTGTCCTCCCGACAGTGTCTTCTTCACCAAGTGGAACAACGATAGTGTCTTACCTTTCGACTTCTCGGTGCACCAGACGTGTCATCGGTACCCTTACGGACCTTTGGTCCTCTGTCGACGGTCAAACCGTGTACAGGAACACAAGTACTACTGACCCATCACGTTCCCTGACGTCTACCGATGTATCGCCAGTATCCGGTACCACCGGTCCTCCTTCGTAAGTCTTTGGGGTTTCTTCTTCTTCTTTATGTAGACTCACCGTGTCGGTTCTTTCCTCTACCGACACAGGACCCTTTGGTCCCAGGGGTCGTAGAACCCGTGCTACTGATCCAACTTCGGTTAGAGATTCTTCCTGTTCAAGGACTCCTTCTTCATGTACCCCGACACGTCGTACCCCAGTCGGTTCCAGTGGTCTTACTACTCCGACAAAGGGTCGTCTCACTGGTCCATCTACTTATCTTTACAGTCCTTCTCATTACTGACATAAAGTCATCCTTTCCTTCTCTTTGAGTACTCCTATTTGAGTGAATGAGAACAGGTCAAAGGAAGTCGGTATTTATATCCTTACTTGAGGGTCGACACCAGTATCTCTAAGAACTAACCTTCTCAGTCTAAGACCTAAACAAAAAGTCTTAGGAAGAATCCCAGTCCCTTTCTCCGTTCTAGTCCTAGAGTCAACTTTCTCTTTAATAGAACACAATAGACTCTTATTTTCGTGTTCCTTCTTACCGGTGTCGTACTCGAGACTTTACCGGGATCCAGTCCAAAGTCTTCTCAACTATGCAAAGATAAACATGCAACTGTATATCCCTTTCAAATACGGATTAGTCTTGGTACGTAGAGACTTCCTCGGTGGTTTCCCAGATAAAACCCTCCGTCACTATGAGGATTTTTTGTGTATCTGAAAACTCTTTGTTCGTGTTACAATTACTAAAGTAATTTTTTGTGTATGTACACTTAAATAGTATTGAAATCTTCATAGAAATACTAATACTATGTCTAGTTACGTAGATTAATTAAAAGAGGAGAAGTATTTAGAAAAAAACGGACCAATCTTAAACCCTCCATTTACTCCTCGATCATACATAATTGTATACATACACGAAATAGGAATATGTACACGTAAAATGTCTACTCCTTTGACTGGGGTCTCTTCAATTATTTATCGTTAATTTCACCGTTTAGACCTCAGATTTGATGTAGACAACCTAAGACTTCATAAGACTAAAGATAATTTGGTACGAAGCAACTTGTCAAAACTGAACTAGACCCCTAATGTAGTAATTATCAATGCTCTTAATGTTAACCTTAAAAACGGTTTAGTGTAACTTCTATCTCCTGTTAGTTGTGGTGATTGTAGTTCCACAGGTCTGAGTTAACCTAGGAATAAAATGTAATAAACGAAGATTACACGTTGACCAATAGTTCTCCAAGAAGAAGAGAACAATATAACCATTAGATTTCATGATTTAAGATTACCTCTGTAATACTCTATTTCAACCTTTTACTACACCCGGTTCTCTGACCCTATTTACTTTCCCTTAATCTACACCTACCTCTTGATATCATTCTTGTTGTGTGTAAATTATTGTCTTTATTTTGTAATAATCCTCGTCATTTTTGGTTTCAACTGTGTTTCATTTTGTCTTTGTTCCTATATCAATCTTTTCTGATAGACTCCCCTTTAGTACTATTATTTTAACTTTCTAATATCTCAGGTCACAATCTTTGAATTCTTTTGACTCAATTTCTTAATCTTACGTTCTCTTAAATATAGATTTAATAACTCTTTTTTGTTATCTGTTTTTATTCTTATTATTACTTCATTTTATTTATTTTAGTTAAATTATCCGTAAGGTCTTATACATTGTTTCCTCTTTTCTTTTTCTTATAAGTTTCTTCATGGTCTCCTTTTTATTTGTAGAGACTCAACTTTTTTCTGTACTGAAAAACTTGACTTTCTTAGGGATTTACGTTTGTTTAAAATTTTCTAAGTGTGTCCGTATACAGAAATGTACTTAAAAAATTTTTTAAACTCCTACCCCTTATTAAGACAAGTGATTGGTTGGATCGTTTAATAATTTTGTTTTGTTGTTTAATTTTGTTTAAGACATTTGACGTTGGTTTGTTTTTGAGACCGGGTTGACGTTTCCTTTTTTTACTTAGTCCTTCAAGACACAGATATTCTACCTCATCCGTCCGAAAAGGAAAAGGAAGGGTGATTAATATTGATTTTTGGGATCTATCATGTGTAGTTTCTTTGTATTTTAAGACTTTCCACCCCTAGTATATGTAGCCGTCCATAAATTTGTACAATATTACAATGGTATCTTATAATATAAAGGAGTATCATAATGTTATAAAATAATACAAATAAACACGTACGAAACTTCTGATAGTGAGATCCGTGTATTGACTTTGTCTTACTTAGGGACCTGGTTCCGTATATATTTGTCGAGACCCCGTTGAACTCCCCTTTCATTTACAATATAAGAATGTAATTTATCGTGTTATTTTATATGGGTTGTATCTTTTACTGAACTTACATTTATACTTCGAAATCGACTTGACTTCTTTTATATCCATTTATAAATCGAAAGAATTCAAGAAAGAGTCGTACATAAGATTTCGTCTTAGGTTTTTTCTTTTATAAGTAACTAAAATTGTTTATTTTTATTTTATTAAAATTTGTGATTATCAAATTGTATCTGTAATTTTCTATTTAAAATTATCTCTGTTACACATGTTCTATTTACAGTTGTATAACAATGTTTAATGGGTTCCCTTTTGATTCATTTGGATATTAGTAAGTCAAGTGTAGTAGTCTTTAGTTTACGGTCTTCTCTTTTTGTCAAGTTTCAGTTCTTTTTAATTAGTGTTAAAAAATTTCCTCTAGTAAAAAAGAATTTTTTAAAATTTGTACCATAAATAAAACCCATTTACACTTTATATTTGTAAGTTTGTGATATCCAGGTTTGTTATTCACCTAAAATGTGATACATAATCTCTAAGAAACTTGACCGTTAAAATATAGATGTTAAAATCTAATTCTAATAAACGTTTAAAATATATGGTCCTACGAGGTCAGTGATAAATAAATATTATCACATTAATTTTGTTCACTATTTCTTGCTAGATTGATATATTTTTATCTGACACTTTATTTGACAATGTAGATGTGTAGATATAATACTTATGATACTTCATTAATTTTACATACAATATTCTTATTGTTTACTGTACTCTTTATAAGTTATTCAAAAACGATTCCATTATTTCACACGATGTTCTATCATATAAATTATATTTTGTAAATAAAATTTATCTTTTAAATATATACATAATGTATTATGTAAACTTTCGGAAGTCAAGACAAATAAGTAATGGTAGAATCACCATATTAAGGTTCTCAAATTTTAAAGAAGAAGTGCAAAATATAAAAAATGTAATAGGTATCACTTTCACATAAAAAAAATAAAAAATAAAAAAATTTATTTATACTAAATAACTTCCTAAAAATGTTAATTAGTTCTTATTTTTATCGTATACCTTCCGTCCTTTTGTGAATAACATACGTTCAGTAGTTAGGGGGGATGTGTGTGTGTGTGTGTGTGTGTGTGTGTGTGTGTGTGTGTGTGTGTCTTTCCATCATTTTAAATAGTGGTATTATTAGGAAACACCTGAATGATACACAGTTTCGAAATATATGTGACATCAAAAATTAAGAGTGTGGGTAGTGTTTTCGGCCGTAAAATATAGACTCCTCTGACTCCGAAATTCCATCATTCGTCGAATAAGTCCTAGAACTAAGACCGACGGACTAAGGTAGAAATCAATAATACGATATCAAGAAAGGGAAGTATACATGAGACACCACTGAGTCTGTCATTTTCGTAGACGGACGTTACACCCTCTGGGCTCAAGTTAGGAACCTAGCCCTTCTAGGGGACCTCTTCCTTTACCGTTGGGTGAGGTCATAAGAAAGGACCTTTTAGGGTACCTTCCTCCTCGGGCCGTCCGATGTCAGGTCCCCCAACGTCACTCAGTCTGTCCTGACTTGCTGAAGTGAAAGTGAAAGAAAGGGAAGAATACATGAGTCATGAAGGTAAACAAGTGAATAATTTTTTATTTCTACCTTATAGGTAATACCCATATATTGTGTATAATTTTACTAGTCAAAAGGGTCCGGTGTGTTCGTACCCTTCCCTTTTATACGTTTGTTCTTTTTTCTCTACCGTACAATCGTCTTTACCTCCGGTTGTGACTTTCGTAGATATGGTATTAAGACTCCTCCGACCTTATTTACGATATAAAAGTTTTTTATACTTTACTATCTATCGTGTTATCGAAGGGGTTTTATCTCTTTAAAAAAAAAGGTTATACATACTCAAAAGAGTTAAGTATATAACCGACCTTTAAGAAGGTCAAAGAACTTTTTGAAGATTACTTCAGGTCCAAATTAAAGTCACGAAACTTATCGTGTCCTCTGACGTCTATCTTGTTGTAATTTCGTCGTAGGAGAAATGACGTAATCGTTTATAGAAGCAACGAGAAAGAAAAACGATTCACATAAGAAAAATTAAACTTCTTGTTTATGAACTTATAATAATTCTTGTTCTGTGAATATTGTGTTTTTTGGGTATTTGTTTTCCCTTTTGAATTACTGTTCGACCCTTTTATAAACATTATTACCGTTGTTTATTATTTTTCACAAACCGATGGATTATATATTATTCGATATCTTTAGGGAAAATTTTACTGTGTTTGACGAGTTTTCTTTATATGTTCTGTGTTTCTAAATAAAGTGGTCTTTCAAGGTTACCGGTCATTAGTATACTTTTAATGAGATAAAACGATCATTATTTCAATTTTTAATTCTATCTTTAAATTAAAGAAAAGTCAAACTTTATAACTTTTCATATTATAAGTCACGATCATTCCCAACCAATCATTCCTTATACCTCTTCCGTTACCGTGGGGTGAGGTCATGAGAACGGACCTTTTAGGGCACCTGTCTCCTCGGACCACCCGACGTCAGGTACCCCAGCGCTTCTCAGCCTGTGCTGACTCACTGAAGCGAAACTGAAAAGTGAAAGTACGTAACCTCTTCCTTTACCGTTGGGTGAGGTCACAAGGACGGACCTCTCAGGGTCCCTACCCCCTCGGACCACCCGACGGCAGATACCCCAGCGTGTCTCAGCCTGTGCTGACTTCGCTGAATCGTCGTCGTCGTCATTCCTTATAGAATAAGACAAACTTCGATACGTTTAATCGGAGTCAAACAGTGTCTAACACACTCCTAGGATATTACAAGTATGTAAAACTACCTTCTTGAGGAAACCATCTTCTTAACCTCCGTTACTAAAATGTACAGACAAGTCACGACTGGTAATATCACTATCAAACTTTTACTAGTAATTATTTATCCACTTACTTTCTAAGTGAATATTTCGTACTTAAATTCCTTTTAGTCCGTTAGGAAATTTATCAACGAGTCTGTCATTTCGTAAACGGACGTTACGCCCTCTGGACCCAAACTAGGGACCCAACCCTTCTAGGGGACCTCTTCCTTTACCGTTGGATGAGGTCATGAGAACGGACCTTTTAAGGTACCTACCTCCTCGGACCATCCGATGTCAGGTACCCTAGCGTCTCAACCTGTGCTGACTCGTTGAAGTGTTGAAGTGAATTATCACATTACGTTATTAGTGTCATATTATAATTAATTTGTGATTCTACGGGTTTGACGTGTATATGCGATTTAAATATTAAAACATTTATGTAAAAAAAACATATTTTTCCGACCTTCCAATATTAGTTTTAAAATTTCACTAGATAAAGGTTCGCGACATTTTTCCACGAAAGAATAAAGATAAAAATACCTAATGATTTAAAAGATGTTACTCGATGTAAATAATATACTATCATTGTTGTAATTTTTACTTTTACTACTACTAGTATTACTACTACTTCGACGTTATAAATGATTTTTACATTATCTAAATACGAAATACGAAATGTAAGTAAGAGAGTAAAAGAAGAGTGTTGACACTAAATTTACGGTAGTAATAGGAGGGGTATGATCTCTACTTACGTTTCAAAATTACGTCTATTTATTAAAACTCTAACTCTTTGAAACATTAATGTACCTTTAATGTACCTTTACTGACTTGGACGTGAATTTTGGTATTAGTCTTTTTAAACATTATTTTCGTTGTGAACCCAAAAGATGTTTCATACATTTTACTTGGGTTGGATTTGTAAAGTCACAGTTGGAAACGGTGGTCTTGAAGACATTTCATGACCCTTCTTCTCTGTGTCGGACTGAACTCCACCCCCTGTGTCGTCTTGAGCCGGGTACCGGCCCGGTGTCAGAGGGAACAGTCAGGGAGGTCTTGAAAGCGTTGTTCTCTCCTGTCAATTTTGAGTTTCCTCCATATACAAAACAGTTTTGGACGTCTCACTCTAAAAAGACTGGGTCTTTCGAAATCTCCTGTCTTGACCTTCAATTTGTGTGTGTGTGTGTGTGTGTAGAGACCCATTAGAGTTAAAAGCACGTCAGAGTCTAGAGAGAGTACGGCATCTTTCCTCTTTGCTTCCGGGTCTCTCTTCTGACTACTACAGAAGAGTCACACCTTATCCTTATCTTAATCTACGAGGTGGTTTGGGACGGTTTGGAACAGATCAACTCGTGGACTTGGAGCTCTTCCCGGACCCAACTGGGCTGTGAACTGTCCTCGGAACGAAGACGATTCAGTGAAGTCAGCACAGGCTGAGACACGTTGGGGTATCTGTCGTCGGGTGGTCCGAGGGGACAGGGACCCTAAGAGGTCCGTTCTTGTGACCTCACCCAACGGTAAAGGAAGAGGTTACGTACTTTCGGAATGGACATGGGTTATCCTTCTAGACGGAACCAGTCGAGATGGACTATGGATACGAAGGACGTCCGAGGACTCTCAAACCGCTGGAGACCGAGACGTCAGTCTTTTTGGTCTTTTTCATGGTCCCTCCAGGATGAGGGCGTAATTACTGACCTGGACTTCGGTCCGGTGACGTCGGAAGACGCAGTCCACACTCCCTCGTCAGATCTACGCAACCGGGACGGGGGTCGGGACTAAATCCGTTAGACAAGGGTCGACCCGGAGAAACCAGGAGTCCCGGTGTACTTCCCGACCGTGTACATAAAGGGGGTCCACAAAGACCCGAGTTGAATCGAAGAGAAGGACGGGAACGAGTTCCCATGGACTGGAAAAACTAAGGCGACAGGAAACCCTGGGATTCCTTACAGTCTACGGTTATCCTACTTCAAGTTCTTTCCTTTTGGTATGAGATCCTTACACCATAACACATATCTCTTTTCGTGTTTACAAAACCTAAGACTCACTGGATTCAAATTAGGGTCGTGATCTGGAAAGACAAAATACTACGAATCGTTAAATTTTTCAAATGAATTTTTTATTTCTACTTGTTGTAGTTATTATAGGTAATGTTTTAGAAGTCTTGAAACGAACAGTTAAAGAACTTTACTGGTGAATTTTATTGTCTAAGACAAAACACCTGTCACAAACCTCAACCAAGATTATAGGATTGAAGAAGTATAGACATTCTGGTTACCTGTTTCATCTTCGATACGAAAACTTAAATTTTTTGGTTCTATCTCTTGTACTATGTAATATGGTACATTTGACGTATACAAAATATATTTCTTTTAAAGTTATACATTTTACTTTAATATACATTACTTTATATATTTTATATATTTACTTTAATAAATAATCTTTTAAAGACATTCCTATATTTTTTAACTATTATCAACGACGATCCGTTACTTAAACCCCTTGTCTCCCTTAATATGAAAACCAACACATATTAAAATACAACTGACTTAAAAATACATTTTGTGAAATTCAAAATTTTATTAAAATCTCAGTCTTTATTATTAATAAAGATATGAGGTAGGTAAAAGAGAGTAGATTAACATTTTGTAGAATGTACTTGTACCAAGTAAACAGTCTTGATTTTTTAATTGTAACCATGTTATGATAATTGATTTGACATCCGGATTCGACTTAAGTGAAATGAGTGTTTACAGACCGAAGATACTGTCTAACTCATGATTTATGTTGTTATGATACAACATAAATCATGAGTATATAAGAGTAAAAAAGGTTAGACACTACAAAAGAGTCATAAGGGAATAAAAAGTAAAAACTTATCGTTGACCATTCCATAAAACGTCTTAGTGGGAGTTAATACCAAACATACGACAAAAAAAAAGTACTAATCCGAACAAACCCCCTTACTCCACCCCTGATATAGTGTCCTCATTTCGTAAGAAGAGTAGTGTAGTGTGGTCCCACACACACTATATACTTGTACTGAATAATGATAAAGGAAAAGTACCAGACAACGTGTCTTCATTCAACGATTCAGATTGGGTGTACGTTCCTTCCCCTTAATTAAAGGTGGAGATCCTCCTTCTTCAGACCACTTAAAAACAGTATTCGTTTAAAACACCAAAATCACTTTACCTTTCTATAGATTTTGTTTTCTTTCGATGGTAAGACTTCCCTTAGGAGGAGGATGTCACAACCCTTACATTCGATCACGTCAGTGATCCCTCTTAACATAACTCCAAGGAATTTCTTGATTTTTATCTCGATGGTATACCAGGTCGTTAGAGTGAGATCCCGTATATAGACTTTTTGTGTTCTTGACAAATTTTTTTTATTCACGTAGGTTTATAGACGTCGTCGCGATTAATATTATCGGTTCTTTATCTTCATTAGATTCACAGGTAACTATCTACTTACCCATTTCTTCTACACGATATATATGTTTTACCTTATAATGAGTCGGTACTTTTTCTTACTTTATGACGGTGAACGTCGTTGTACTTACATAGATCTCTACTAGTATGATTCACTTCAATTCAGTCTGTCTCTTTCTGTTTATAGTATGCTATAGTGGATGTACACCTTAGATTTTTTCCCTATGTTTACTTGAGTAAATGTTTTGTCCTTATCTGAGTGACTAGATCTTTTAGTTAAGTACCAATGGTTTTCATTATACCCCCTTCCCTATTTAATCCTCATACTCTAATTGCTTATGTTCGACGACATATATTTTATTTGTTCCTGGATGACATATCGTGTCCCTCGATATAAGTTATAGAACATTATTGGATACATTACTTTTTCTTATATACCTACATACAACAACAAATCAGTGATTCAGTGCAGGTTGTAAAAACACTGGGGTACCCGACATCGAAAGGTCCGAGGGGACAGGTACCCTGAAGGGTCCGTTCTTATGACCTCACCGAACGGTAAAGGAGGAGTTCCCTAGAAGGACTGGGTCCCTAGTTTGCACGTAGAACAAGTAACCGTCCGTCTAAGAAATGGTGACTCAGTGGTCCTTTCGGGTATTTATATATGTGTATATACACATGTATATCTATGTAATAGACAGATAGTTATAGACTAAGTGAAACGTCATGTAGACTTTAATTGTGTTGTAACATTTAGTTAATATGAAGTTAAAAATTTTTTCTTTGATGGAAAAATCAAATAAGGTAACTAAGGATTATAGTTCTGGATCTCTTTTAATAAGGTACAGAATCAAAGAGAAGATATTTTACGGGTCATGGACAGGACTCTTCCTTTACTTCGTTTCATGTCCTTTGTGCGGTACACGTCCGTTATCCGTATTTACTATTCCGAGGTAGTTATATGACAAACTGGACCCTGAACTTCCAACAGTAATTCCTCTCCTTCCCTGTCAAGTCAACTGATATACTACTGGTTGAAGTTGATGATAATAAAGATGGTTGTGCTAAAGACATGAATGACTGAATCTTAGAAACATATATGATTAAGAAAATGAAACATATTAAAAGGAAAAACAAAAATCGACCAATTAACGATGTGTTAGAAAACTATCGTGAAATTTATAGTGAAGGAGTCACTCCAGAAGAGACTAGGGTTTTCGCTTAATCCTGAGGGAGGAAAATAAGAAAGAGGTCTAATCATACAAGAAAAGGAAGTATCATTACTATAGTTTGACATTAATGTATAAATAATCACACTAAGAAAGGGATAATAGAGAGGAGAGGAAGTCTGACACTACAGGGACTCCGTTCCCGAGACAAAACGTGTAGGGACATTTAACTCAAGAATGGTTACTGATATTTCTAACGTCTTGACCTTCATCACTCTTGTGACTCCTGTGAGAGTTGTATAACGAAATCTTTACTTTCGGGCGGTTCACAATATATTACCACACATTTCTGTTACCGTTACTTTTACTCTTAACTCGGTACCAAACTTGTCCCTCTTAAAACGGTTCCTTCTTACTCGTCATAATCCTCTGACCAACTTGCGAATATACTATCGGAAATAACTTTACATCTTAATTTTGCACCATGTCTTGAGACCCGAAGGGTCCACCGAGTCACCATTTCTTAGACGGATAGTTACGTCTTCTGTGTCCTCTGCTCCCAAACTAGGGACCCAGTCCTTCTAGGGGACCTCCTCCTTTACCGTTGGGTGAGTTCATAAGAACGGACCCTTTAGGATACCTGTCTCCTCGGACCACCCGATATCAGGTATCACAACGTTTCTCAGTCTGTGTTGACTCGCACGTGTACATATATGTGTGCGTGTATCGTGAGATGTGCCGTGTGAGAAAAATCAGACATCGATAAACACATATACAGACAGAGTGTCGAGGCTCTCCCGTCGCGGATCAAGTAACCATGTGGTTCAAAGTCAGACACTTATAAATGACTAATTTACTTTTTTTCACAGTTGTTTATTACTCCAGTGTTTTTTCCCTATTCATTGTTCTTTTAAGAAAAGCTTTAAACCTCTAACCCTCGCACCACGATCTGTATACAAAACTATCAATACGTCTGTACAGGACCTCCGTCGATATTTATGTCTTGAGTTTAAAGTCACTTTAGTCCCGATCCCTTTGTTAAAACCTTAATATGTAAGTAAATAAGTCAGTCAGGTATTGATAATATCAGGTCTGTGACTTATCCGGAGTCTTTATGTTTGTATTTGATAATTGACAAAAATGACACAGGAGGTACGTACACTTTTTATGTTAACGTTACAGAAATTACGAATTAGTACTACATACGTTCTACTGTGTACACAAGTTTCCTTTCACTTGAATCTAAACGAATCTCTCTCTTCTTTTGTGATCTCAAATAAGAGTTCACTATACCTCTATAATTGAACCATACGTCTCATACCTTACTCTCCATCCTTAACATTTCTCTATTCATTTCTACATTTTCACTTCAACGAGTCAGCACAGGCTGAGAAACGTTGGGGTACCTGACATCGGATAGTCCGAGGAGACAGGTACCCTAAGAGGTCCGTTCTTATGACCTCACCCAACGGGAAAGGAAGAGGTCCCCTAGAAGGGTTGTGTCCCTAGCTTAGACCCAGAAGGTGTAGTGTCCGTCTACGAAATGGGAGACTCGGTGGTTCCTTCGGGTTTCTACATTTTTAAATCATTATTATTATTATTTATTATTATTATTATTACAGATGGAGAACAACTTCTGTTACATAGTGTTCTTCGAAAAAAATCTCTTTTTTTGAAATAAACAGGAAAGTTACTAGGGTTTCTTTATAATTATCGAGTGGTTTCTAATATATACAGAATTTTATAAAAGAGGATACTAGGGAAACTTCGGAGAACCGGAAGATACAATGTATAGTAAGAAAGGAAAAGGAAGATTGAATAAATATTAAACATGGAAATATAAAATCTCTTAAATACGATATAACTTTTCTTGTACTATAAAATCTAGTATCCCTGGACCTACGTATGGATTCGAGACTGTGAATAACCAACAAGGAAACAGGGACAAGATATATAGGACTACTATAGAGACTCCACATTTACTACGAAACATGTGTTTATCCATTGTGTCATTGATGAACAATTAAGGAAAGAAATGGGACTAGAAACCGTTTTCCTCCCTTGGATTATTAAATGGATTCACTATTAATTTTCCTTTGATTAACTCTTAAGACACATTGAGTATAAGATGAAATTTAACGTTCTTATGATATCTTATATTACTTGACGTTTCAAGATGTTCACCTTTACAAACGGATGTACCCCGGAGTCAACAACGGTGTCCTATGGGTCGAAATTACGAAAGTATCATTCAACCTGTACTACCTCCTTATCGTTTCCTCAGGTACTAATACCTTCCCTTCTACTATTTTGAAGTTTTCGTTTTAGGGAAAATGTGTTCGTAACTTCTTTTGGATTTCTTCTAAACTAAAGGAGTTGTCAGAGAGATCTGACTCTCGACCAGACTCGGACCCTAGGGACCCGAGACAAAATTAAGGAAGGTGGAGACAGGGACCAGGGAGATCTGGAGTTAGACGTCTTAGTGTCAGTGACTCTCGACCTTCCCTACTTAGGACCTCTGGGTTCTCATTTCCGTACCTTAGAGACGATTTCCCTCAATCAAGAGGGAAGGATAGGAGTCGAGATGAATCCGACTCGAGACAAGAGTGACCGACGATAGATAGTCAGAGAAGGTGGGGACCCCGACGTCTGATTGGTCGGATAATTACTCGTCAGTGTCAGACACTGAAGTAATTTTTCAACAATTATTCTGTACGACGACAAGTCCCTCGTGTCGACTCCCTCCGAGGGTCACCGAAGAGGACCCCGGACTTTGCTCTCGAATCCACTTGCCTGTCCTAGTCTAGACCCCTATCCCATTACTTGAGTCCGACTTCTAAGTGTGGATTACTTTAGGACGATCTTTCGTCCGGTTAAAACTTCGAGTTCAGGGACGACTGGACGTCTCACCCACCCTAGGTCTCGTCGTCACTAAAAGAGACTCGAGAGTCGAGACGAATGACGGACGAGACGAGTGGGTGATACTGCCTCCTGACTCTAACTCCACCAAAAGGAAACGTGACTTAAAACCAAAGTACTAGAGAGGAGACTGGTCAATGTTTCCAGAAAACTGTCTACAGATAGAATGTCTGACACAGGGAAACGGTGGGTAAGAGGTATGGTGATGGTTTCATTAAAAAGGTTTTATGTGTGAACTGTCAAAGAAGTATGATTTTTGGGAGAATTAATTAGGTAGGTGAAGTGTTTTGTCACAAGTTTGTGGAACCGTATCTTCCGGAAAGTTCTGACCTGAGGAGGTCTGGAGTGATGCGAATGACGACAAATCAAAAGGGAAGGTTTATTAAAAGTAATATAAGTAGTAGCAGTAGTTGTAGTGGTTATGACAGTAGTCGTAGAAGTATTACGAGTTGAAAAGATATATCTTTAATGATACACGAGTCGGAACCAAAAATTACTAAATGTATATGAGTGAGTAAATTAAGAGAGTCGGTTCTACACCTTATCCAAAATACTAATAGAAGTGAAATGTCTTCTACTTTATGTCAACGTGTCCGCGATTTATTGAACGGGTTATAGTGTCTCAACAGTTCAATGTCTTCGTCCTATTTCGGGTTCGTGAAATCGAAGACCAAGTACGAGAAAGGGTCTATAACCGTTTACTATGAGATGTCCGGTCTAAGTTGGGAGGTACCCATAATATATCAAGTACTCAATTCTTACCAAAAATGAACCGAAAATTTACCAATTATTTAATTTTTTTATTACAAAGAACTGTGTATTTTCATATATTTTAGGTCCGGTGGACTACGCTTCTGGACTGAATAAACTTTTCTGAGACTACGACCCTTTCTAACTTCTGTCCACCTTTTCCCCTACTCTACCAAACTACCGTAGTGGCTGAGTTACCTGTACTCAGACTCGTTCGAGACGCTCAACCACTTCTTGTCTCTTGGGCCCACACGACGTCAGGTGTCCCACCGTTTCCCAGTCTGTGCTGACTCGCTGACTTGACTTACATAAATGACAAAAAAGAAACAAACGAACGCGAAAACCACAGTATAGATTCTTAGGTAAAGCTTTAGATTCTAGTACTTCTAAATGCGAACACGACATAAAATTCTTGAGACATCAAACTTGAGAATGTCAATTCAGTAGCTAGGTAAAACTCGATTAAAAACAAATACTACACTTCATTCTTAGAGACAGTAGACCCTAAGACTATCCCTAACACAACTTAGACATCTACTTAGACTTCGTGTAACGATAGAATTACTACAATGAAAAAAAAACTAAGTACTTGGAACCTATGAAAATGAAAGTAAATCTAGCAGAAATTAAAGGAAGTTACAAAATTTTGAAAGTCTCATATTCCAAACATAAAGACAATGTAAATAAGGACATACAAAATAAGAAAAAATACATTAACGTTTGTCTTTAAGATTTAAAATAAAAAGTCCAACAAGTGACGTTCACATATTTTTATGTTAATACACATAAGTAGTATATAGGACGTTTTTTTTACATATATTTTAGGTTTAAGATCATAGATCTTCATTTCAAAATAACCTTGTGTCGGTACGAGTAAGTAAATGTATAGTATCAATGAAGTACGATATTGTAGTTTTGACTTACCAACAAACTTCAAGTATGTAATCACCATGAAAGTAGAAGACGAACCCGTAATTTTTAGTACCCCTACGTGTTCTTGTTTCAACATTTATAAACTTCGTTATATAATTGATTTACATAACATTAGTAAAACTTTACACAGTCAAGTCAAGTCAAGTCAAGTCACCGAGTCAGCACAGGTTGAGACACTAGGGTACTCAACGTCCTGCGGTCCGGAGGGACAGGTAATGGTAGAGGGCCTCAGGTGAGTGTAGGTATGTACTGGTTTCCTTTTTGGTATCGGAACTGATCTGCCTGGAATCAGCCGTTTCATTACAGAGACGAAAACTTATACGATAGATCCAACCAGTATTGAAAAGAAGGTTCCTCATTCACAGAAAATTAAAGTACCGACGTCAGTGGTAGACGTCACTAAAACTTCGGGGATTTTTATTTCAGACTGTGACAAAGGTGACAAAGGGGTAACTAAAGGGTACTTCACTACCCTGGCCTACGGTACTAGAAGCAAAAGACTTACAACTTGAAATTGAAAAAGAGAGAGGAGAAAGTGAAAGTAGTTCCCCGAAAAATCGAGGAACAGTGAAAGACGGTAATCCCACCACAGTAGACGTATAGACTCCAATAACTATAAAGAGGGCCGTTAGAACTAAGGTCGAACACAAAGAAGGTCGGGTCGCAAAGAGTACTACATGAGACGTATATTCAATTTATCCGTTCCACTGTTATATGTCGGAACTGCATGAGGAAAAGGATAAACCTTGGTCAGACAACAAGGTACAGGTCAAGATTGACAACGAAGGACTGGACGTATGTCTAAAGAGTTCTCCGTCTAATCCACCAGACCATAAGGGTAGAGAAAGTCTTGACATGATTTAATAATACGACATGTGGAATTCGTATATTTTACAATATACAGTTAATATAGAGTCATTTTGACCTTTTTTTAAAGGTCCTCGATCCTCCACTTGTATCTTCCCTTTACCAGTGTCGAATTAACTAGTCAAGAAAAACATCGACAAAAGTTCAATATTCTTATACAAGTACCGGGACAAACGACGATTCTCACTTAATGAGAACGTTTTTTATTTATAATGTTCAAATTTTCTTTTCGTGTCACTACTTCAATAATGAACTGTAGAACTCACGGTACACATAAAGACATGACATTGTAAATAAAACAATGGTCACGTGTCTATAGTTCAATCTTACTCTTTTTTTTATATAGTTTACAGTGTAAAATTTCTCGTCTCCTCACATTTTATAAGGCTGTAGTATAATCTACCATTTAGTAACACAAATATTACATTACTATAAGTCCGAAACGGTTCGTCTTTGTTATGCACATCTCTAATGATGTGATTCATGAGTGACCCTATAAAGGTTGAATGTCTTTCGTTGTCAGTCTCTTTAAACTTTGAGTTTCCTTATGGAATAATACCGTCTTACAGAAATACTTTTTCCTTTTTAATTTCACCCCGACGTTCGTTTCGAAGGTTCACCGAGTAAACAATCGGTTTGTTCCTTTCGGAAATGGTTACTACTCAACTAATTTAATACAAACTGACCTTGTTGTTTTTGTTTACACAGGTCTCTTTTATTTGAACGAATTCTGTTAATAGTAAAACCACTCTTGACTAGGAACTCCTTAACTTCTGGAGTCCTCGTCATAGTCATGGTCAGTTAATTTTTCATTTCGTTCACTAATACCAAAAGACACCGAAAACTACTTAAATGACTACAAAGACCCTGACGAGTAACAACAATAAATAAGTCTCAATTATTACTTAAATTTCACTAACTTCTTAATTGTAAGAGACGGTAAGAAGAAAATAAAAAATTTTAATAAATAAAAAATTAACTTCCTATTAACGAAATGTCTTAAAACAACAAAAGACAGTTCGGAGTTGTACTTAGTCAGTATCCATATGTATATAGGGTAGGGAAAACTTGGAGGGGGGAATAAGGAGGGGTAGGGTGGGGAGATCCAACTATATCTCGGGGACAAACTCAAAGGACTCGGTATGTCGTTTAAAGGTAACCGATAGATAAAATGTATACCATTACTTCAAATGTACAATGAGAAAGGTATGTAGAGTAGGAGAGAAGGGGAGAGGGGTACAGGTACAGATAAGAGATACAGACAAAGAGGTAACGACGGGACATTTATTTAAGAAGTCATGGTAAAAAGATCTA
Source organism: Capra ibex (assembly GCA_006410555.1). NCBI lineage: Eukaryota > Metazoa > Chordata > Mammalia > Artiodactyla > Bovidae > Capra > Capra ibex. Next base: position 21,427,212 of record SJYO01033645.1, on the reverse strand, counting down.
AGACATATATATGTAATCTTATACTTTAAATAGAAAGAGAAAGACTGAATGAAGTGAGACATATTATCCCAGATCCAAGTAGGTGAAGTAATCTTGACTGAGTTTACGTAAGGAAAAATACCGACTATTATAAGGTAACACATATACATGGTGTTAAAAAATTAGGTAAATAGACAGCTACCTGTAGATCCAACGAAGGTACAATATCGATAACCTTTATCACGACGTTACTTGTTACCTTATGTACACAGATAAACTTAAAACCAAAGAAGTCCCATATACGGAGCCTCACCCTAACGACCCAGTATACCACCAAAATAAGGATCAAAAAAATTCCTTAGAGGTATGACGGAAGGTATCACCGACACAGTTGAATGTAAGGATGGTTGTCACGTTCTCGTAAGGGAAAAGAGGTGTAGAAGAGGTCGTAAATAACAAACGTCTGAAAAACTACTACCGGTAAGACTGACCACACTCCAGTATAGAGTAACATCAAAACTAAACGTAAAGAGATTATTACTCGTTACAACTCGTAGAAAAGTACGCAAAGAATCGGTAGACATACAGAAGAAACCTCTTTACAGACAAATCCAGAAAAGGGGTGAAAAACTAACAAACAAAAAGACCATAACTTAACATACTCGACGAACATATAAAACCTTTAATTAGTAAACAGTCAACAAAGTAAACGATAATAAAAGAGGGTAAGACTCCCAACAAAAAAGTGGAACGAATATCAAAGGAAACGACACGTTTTTGAAAATTCAAATTAGTCTAGGGTGAACATATGAAAACAAAAATAAAGGTAATGAGATCCTCCACCCAGGATCTCCTAGAACGAAACTAAATACAGTAACTCACAAGACGGATACGAAAGGAGATTCTCAAAATATCAAAGACCAGAATGTAAATCCAGAAATTAGGTAAAACCAAATAGAAACACACACCACAATGCTTCACAAGATTAAAGTAAGAAAATGTACATCGACAGGTCAAAAGGGTCGAGGTAAATAATTTCTCCGAAAGAAACGGGATAACATATAAGAACGGAGGAAACAGTTTTTATTCCATGGGTATCCTCGTACCCAAATAAAACCCCGAAATATAGAACAAGGTAACTAGACATAAAGACAAAAACACGGTCATGGTATGACAGAACTACTGACATCGAAACATCATATTAGACTTCAGTCTTTCCCACTAAAGGAGGTCGAGGTAAGAAAAAAGAGTTCTGACGAAACCGATAAGTCCCAGAAAACACAAAGGTATACTTATAAAAGACAAGAGTCAAGTCAAGTCAAGTCAACGAGTCAGAACAGGCTGAGAAACGTTGGGATACTTAGTGTCGTGCGGTCCGGAGGGACAGGTAGTGGTAGTGGGTCTCAAGTGAGTCTGAGTGCAGGTAACTCAGCCACTACGGTAGGTCGGTAGAGTAGGAGACAACAGGGGAAGAGGAGGACGGGGGTGAGGGAGGGTCGTAGTCTCAGAAAAGGTTACTCAGTTGAGAAGCGTACTCCACCGGTTTCATGACCTCAAAGTCGAAATCGTAGTAAGGAAGGTTTCTTTAGGGTCCTGACTAGAGGAAGTCTTACCTGACCAACCTAGAGGAACGTCAGGTTCCCTGAGAGTTCTTAGAAGAGGTTGTGGTGTCAAGTTTTCGTAGTTAAGAAACCGCGAGTCGAAAGAAGTGTCAGGTTGAGAGTGTAGGTATGTACTGGTGTCCTTTTTGGTATCGGAACTGATCTGTCTGGAAATCAAGACACTTTTTACGGTAACCATTAAACTATCTCTAGTGTGACTTAGACATCCAACGTAAACCATCATATCAGAAAAAGTGTTATAACTAAGAAGGATGAGTCCTTGTACCTTATAGAGAGGTGGACAAATATAGTAGAAACTAAAGAAAGTAATCACAGAATTTTAAAAGACACATGTCAAGAAAACAGAGGAATCCATTCAAATAAGGATCTATAAATTAAGAAAAACAACGTCACCACGTACCCTAACTACGGTATTAAAGACTCAAAAGTAACAATGATATATCTTTACTTTCACTAAATACACCTAACTAAAACATAGGACGTTGAAACGATTTAAGTGAGTAATCGAAATCATTAAAAGACTATGATAGAAATCCCAAAAGATACATGATATAGTACAGTAGACGTTTGTCACTCTCGAAATGAAGAAAGGACTAGACTAAGGAAAATGAAGAAAAAGAAACCAACGACATCGATCTTGAAAGTCTTGATACAACTTATTATCACCACTTTGACCTGTGGGAACAGACTAAGGACTAGTATCCCCCTTACGAAAGTCAAAAAATGGTAACTCTTATTACGAACGACATCCGAATAGTATATACCGGAAATGACATAACTCCATCCAAGGAAGATATGACTGAAAAACTTTTCAAAATTAGTATTTACCCACGACTTAAAACAACTTCCGAAAAAGACGAAGATAACTCTATTAGTATACCAAAAATAGAAAGTCAAACAATTGTACCATATAGTGTGACTAACTAAACGTATATAACTTCTTAGGAACGTAAGAACCTTATTTGGGTTGAACTAGTACCACATACTCGAAAAACTACACGACGACTTAAGACAAACGATTTTAAAACAACTCCTAAAAACGTAGATACAAGTAATCACTATAACCAGAGATCAAAAGAAAAAAACACAACAGAAACAGTCCAAAATTTTTATACCTTACGAAGTACTTAAAAGTACAGTAGGAACACGTCACCGGTACGATTAGAGACATAGTAAGATTATAATAATATACACAACGGCTTCACTCGTGGGTAAGAATAAAAAATTTCAAAAGAAAATGAAACTTAGACTCGATTAATGAACGAATGAATCGATAAGTCACCACCGTCACCAAATCAGTGACCCAGTACAGACTGAGAACACTGGGGTACCTGACATCGGACGTCCCGTACCATGATTTTTTTTCTCTTATGAGGTCATAAGAACGGACCCCTTAAGGTACCCGTCTCCTCGGACCGTTCGATGTCAGGTAACCCAACGTTTCTCAACATGTTCTGACTTGTTTATTGTGAAAGTGAAAAGTCCGTTTTGTATTGTCAACAATTATTCCGGATATAACCTCATCTATCCTAGGTAATATTCTGAAATTCTTTTTTTGTAGTACTGACTTTAACATAAACACTTTTAAACTTTAATTGAAGTTGTTATGAATGTTTGAACCTTTTTTTGAGTCTGTCTTTTAACCTTTAAGGTTAGTAAGATGGACCCTCTTTATCGGACTTTTCTCAACCAACTCCTATAACCCCAATATTTCCTTATTAGTAACCTTCCTGACTATGACTTCGACTATGAGGTCATGAAACCGGTGGACTGCGTTTCTTGACTGAGTCCTTTTCTGGGACTATGATCCTTTCTAACTTCCGACCTCCTCTTCCCCGGTTGTCTCCTATTCTACCACCTTACCGTAGTAACTAGAATACCTGTACTCAAACTCATTCCAGGTCCTCAACCACTACCTGTCCCTTCGGACCACACGACGTCACGTACCCCAGTGTTTCTCAACCTGTGTTGACTCACTGACTTGACTTGACTTTCCGTATCAATGTCCCTATTCACTATATGAAAAGAGACAGGTACGATTTATGATTGTTTAAATCCTCGGTTATGACGGAGACCCCGTACGTTTTACTTCACTTACTTACTCTTCATAAAACACGAATTCCCTAATATTTGTAAAAAAAAGATAATTTACCTCAATCTAAACAGAATTTGTGTTATTTACGGTTCTCTTGAAGGACAGACGTTCAAGTGTAAAGTTTGTCGAAGCATGATGAGGGTTTCATTCAGTGAAACCGCGTTTAAATGTCTAATTTATACGGTACATAAAATGAGACCTTACATAACTGGTGTCTTCACAGTTTACTCTTTTTTTTATTCATGTATTGTACGTTCGTCTCCTTAAACTATCTACACTACTAGTCAAGTCAAGTCAAGTCAAGTCAACGAGTCAGCACAGGCCGAGAAACACTGGGTTACTTAGCGTCGTGTGGTCCGGAGGGACAGGTAGTGGTTGAGGGCCTCAAATGGGTATGAGTACAGGTAGCTCAGTCACTACCGTAAGTCGGTAGAGTAGGTGACAGTAGGGGAAGAGGAGGTCGGAAGTTAGAAAGGATCGTAGTCCCAGAAAAGGACTCAGTTAAGAAACACAGTCCACCGGTTTCATGACCTCAAAAGTCGAAGTCGTAGTCAGGAAGGTTTCTTTAGGGTCCCGACTAGAGGTAGTCTTACCTGACCAACCTAGAGGAACGTCAGGTTCCCTGAGAGTTCTCAGAAGAGGTTTTGGTGTTAAGTTTTCGTAGTTAAGAAGTCACGAGTCGAAAGAAGTGTCGGGTTGAGAGTGTAGGTGTGTACTGGTGTCCTTTTTGGTATCGGAACTGATCTGCCTGGAAACAACCGTTTCATCATAGAGACGAAAAGTTATACGATAGATCCAACCAGTATTGAAAAGAAGGTTCCACATTCACAGAAAATTAAAGTACCGACGTTAGTGGTGGACGTCACTAAAACCTCGGGGGGTTTTATTTCAGACTGTGACAAAGGCGACAAAGGGGTTTATAAAGGGCACTTCACTACCCTGGTCTACAGTACTAGAAGCAAAAGACTTATAACTCGAAATTCGGTTGAAAAAGAGAGAGGAGAAAGTGAAAGTAGTTCTCCGAAAAATCGAGGAACAGTGAAAGACGGTATTCCCACCACAGTAGACGTATAGACTCCAATAACTATAAAGAGGGCCGTTAGAACTAAGGTCGAACACAAAGAAGGTCGGGTTGTAAAGAGTACTGCATGAGACGTATATTCAATTTATTCGTCCCACTGTCATATGTCGGAACTACATGAGGAAAAGGATAAACCTTGGTCAGACAACAAGGTACAGGTCAAGATTGACAACGAAGGACTAGACGTATATCCAAAGAGTTCTCCGTCCACACTACTATCCTGATTAGATAAAGATATAACGAAAGAGAAGTGATACGAAAAGTTGTCGGGAAAGTTATCGACCAAAACCGGATCACCTCTACACCTATCTACCTCTCTCCTTAGGGTTTGTACCTTGACTAACAAGGAGTGAATTAGTTAAATCAATATGGAGTTTTACGGATGTCTTACGTCCAGACTGTGTGTATCGGAACACCTTCCAGGCTGGTCCCCGTAAGAAGTGGAGTAATAAAGAGTTCGACATCTATTACCCCAAGTTGTACCCTCAATGTTGACACATCGTGTCACTATCGTGAAAAAACGAGAGTCCTCTTAATAACCTGAATCCAGCTTTCATCCACTCCGAATTTCTATGTATCTTCTCCCTCTGTTGTTCCTCCACCCTACTCGTCCACCTCTTCCGAAATACGAAGGGGAATCGGCTACCTTAGAAGTCCTACCGTCGTCGTTACGCGCACATCCTTGTATCCTAGTCGTTCGTCCCGTAGTACTGTTGGTCTTACCAAGGTTACTACCGTATCTAGAGTTTGGCACGACACAGACGTGTCTGGTCGGAGTCGTGTCCTCCCGACAGTGTCTTCTTCACCAAGTGGAACAACGATGGTGTCTTACCTTTCGACTTCTCGGTGCACCAGACGTGTCATCGATGTCCTTACGGACCTTTGGTCCTCTGTCGACGGTCAAACCGTGCACAGGAACCCAAGTACTACTGACCCATCACGTTCCCTGACGTCTACCGATGTATCGCCAGTATCCGGTACCACCGGTCCTCCTTCGTAAGTCTTTGGGGTTTCTTCTTCTTCTTTATGTAGACTCACCGTGTCGGTTCTTTCCTCTACCGACACAGGACCCTTTGGTCCCAGGGGTCGTAGAACCCGTGCTACTGATCCAACTTCGGTTAGAGATTCTTCCTGTTCAAGGACTCCTTCTTCATGTACCCCGACACGTCGTACCCCAGTCGGTTCCAGTGGTCTTACTACTCCGACAAAGGGTCGTCTCACTGGTCCATCTACTTATCTTTACAGTCCTTCTCATTACTGACATAAAGTCATCCTTTCCTTCTCTTTGAGTACTCCTATTTGAGTGAATGAGAACAGGTCAAAGGAAGTAGGTAACTATATCCTTACTTGGGGGCCGACACCAGTGTCTCTCTCTGAGAACTAACTTCTCAGACTAACATCTAAACAACAACCCTAAGGAAAATCACAGTCCCTTTCTTCGTGTTAGTCCTAAAGTCAATATTCTCTTTTCCAGAACACAATAGACTCTTATTTCTGTGTTCCTTCTTTCTGGTCTCGGACCCAAGACTTTACCCGCTACAGAGAAGAAAGAGGTCAGAATGAGAAATACTAAGTAAAGGGTGAAACAATGACACAAACGATTTTGTTAAGCCTAGTATAGGTGTGTGTGAGTAAAAGACTACGTGTGAATTATGGGAGTATCACACCAATTCACTCTCCCCAGGACTCCGTTAACTCACCTCAGTCTACCTTTTTGTCATCTTTTAAAGATAAATATGGATAATACAGAGGGGGAAGAAGTTTCTAAGTACCACAAACTGAAGAGGTGGATAATGATCTTTATTACGATTGAAATTTTTTTGTAAATAAATAAACACATGAGTAAATAAACCAACACGACCCAGAATAAAAGTCGTACTCCCTACATCAAGGGACTAGTCCCTAGTTGAACCGACGGACGTAACCCTCCCGTCTAAGAATCGGTGACCTGGTGGTCCTTCAGGGGCATTAATGAAAAAACATGTATAAATTCCTGACATTAAGATTTTGTTGAACTCTCCCATATATTTATCTTTTTAAGTTGACAAAATAGTACGAAACAAAACTCCACTGAGTTTCATCATCTTTTTCACCATTCCTCTACGTTTCTGTCCTACATCGTAAAAATTACGTTCAAAGGGGGAAAAGTTCCATGTTTGTCTCATGGACTACAGTATATTACGAATAAGAAAGAACAGATTAGTCTAATACTCCACTGGGAGAATCCTATAAAGAGGAGTCAGGTCGTTTCAATATGAACTGTTAACTAACAGTCCTGGGTTTTATAGGTGACCGAAAGCTTTAATTTTAGACTCTCCTCATAAAATCATATGGATTCATCTATCATCACAAAGGGTTCTTAAGGTTGATGAAGAAAAAGATCTGACCTGTTTAGTTTTTTTCTTTTTCTTTGTCTGAAAGTATTTTCAAGACGTTTTTAATACTCCTTGTAATCTCAGTTACACGTTTCTTTTTGACAAAACTCATTTGATGGACCAAATATACTTATTCTCGATCTCGGAATTTACTATACTTTTTTTAGTTATATATAAGATGGAGAAAACTCCATGACCACTATACTACTAACTAACGAAGGAAATTGAAATCTTAGATTACTTCCTCTACAAGTTTATTAGTCAATATAATTTAGTGTTACTTCCCGTACTATGTCCTTTATGTATCATGAAAACCACCCTACATACTCTTCATCCCCATGGATGACGTCAGATACTTCAGAAAGGATCCGTTGTCCCCACTTATACTTCAAACGATTTTCTGTCCGTTTTGTAGATCCCACGACATACTTTAATACTTCAAGTGAGTTCTTATTTACTGACCCTTTTTATAGTTTTATTGATTCGATTGTGAACTTGACTTTCATAAGGAGTCATATGTTGTTTTATTTACCTTTATATGAGTATGGTCACACAGGAATAGAAACACGATAAAAAGAAAATTTAAACTCCTATCCCTTTAAAAATAAATTGGTAAGTCTATCTTTTGTTTATTTTTACTCTTTCATTTCAGTGTTCTCGGTGTTGTTTTTCTGGAAAAGACGATGTGTGTTTTTGCGTTTTGATAGAATGTGTTTAGTTTTTCGATTTCGATTTACCTAATTCTAAATTTACATTCCGGACTTTGATATTCTCATCTTATAACTGGAGGTCCCTTGACTTCCTTCTTCTTTTCCCCTCAAAGACACATTTCCCATATTTCAAAGTCAAAACAGTCTACTTAATGAAAATTTTTAGATTACACGGATATCAATTGTTTAACAGAACATATTAATTTTACAAAACTTTTCAAGAGTACAATTGACAAGAGCGGTGTTATTTTTTTTTAAGAATTTTTTTTTTTCTGTAACCCTTTTCTTTTTTTAGTACACTTCTTATATTACTATATAAACTTTAGTTTTACCGAGATTTTGTACCCTTCTACAAGTTCCAATGATTTTTCATTCATTTTTAATTTTTATTCTAATTTGTTAACGTCATGAGTTAATACAATTTTTAATTCCCTTTATTTGTACTATCCATTCTTTACTGTTTATTTAGAGGGTTATATTTAGTTTCTGTGAAACTTGATTGTTATAGAATGGACGTTGAAATCTGACAAACCCACTTTTAACACAAATGGACTTACAAAAAGAGTTGGAATAAATACTATCACATCAACGTTTGTTTACTTGGTTTTCTTATTTTTGTCGTTCAACCAATTTATTTAACAATATAGAGACGATACTTAAAGATTCGGCTTTAAATCTTAATACAATACCCCTGCTGGGTCTCTCTACAACACCCCTCCCTCCACCCTCCCCCCAAGTACAAACCCTTGCGTACATTCTTAATTTCTAAAATTTTAATTTTTTTTTTTTAATTTTTTTTTTATTTCTCTCATCCTTCCTTTTCTTTTTTTTTCATATAAATTATTGTACCTCCGTATATGTACTTACCTCATACAATGTTTTATTATACAAATCACACTTCTATGAATAAAATTTTATATTTAATGGGGACATTTACACACGATACACATATACACGAGTCAACATAGACTGAAAAACGTTGGGAAACCTGATATTGGACGATCCGAGGAGACAGGTACACGAAAAAGTCCGTTCTCATGACCTCACCCAATAGTTAAGGAAGAGGTCCCCTAGAAAGACTGTTCCTTAACTTGGGTGTAGACACAGAGGACCTAACGTCCGTCTAAGAAATCGTGGTAGTCCCTTCAGGTATAGGTATTTATCTTTTTGAGTTAACGTGAGTAAATTTACAATTTTATAATTACATCACCAATATTCACAAAATTGAAAAAAGAAAAACAAAGTACGTAGATATAATAAATAGAACTATGACATTAGAAACATAAACTTATTTGTGTTTATAATTTTACTTTATAAGTACGATGGGTTTTGTTACGAATTGTAAAATTTTACGTTACTATTTAAACTTTAAAATAGACATCATTGTCTATTTCGTTTAATAATAATAAGTTGTTTAATAATAATAAATTGTTTATTATTTTTGACAGATAACCAGACACCTCCCCAGTGTTCTCGTAATTCCTTTTGACAATAGTTATTTTCGTTTTTATTTACCCTGGATTACTTGTAATTTAGGGAACATTTTACTTTCATTGGTGGTTGTTTTGTTTTTCTGTTGTGTATCTTACCTTCTTTTATGGACGTTTACAATAATCCTGGTTGTTCCCCAATGGTAGGTTTTATGTATTTGTCGAACATGTTAGGTCATAGTTTTTTCGGTTTGTTGGGTTAGTTTTTGACTCGTCTTCCGGACTTATCTGTTAAAAAAAGGGTTTTTACATGTCTACCGATTACTCGTACACTTTTCTACAAGTTGTCCCGATTATTAACCCCCCTAAGGGACTATCAAGTCAACCATTTCTTAGAGGGACGTTACGTTCTCTGGGACCAAGTCAAGGACCCAACCCTTCTAGAAGACCTCTTCCCTATCCGATGAGTGAGGTCATAAGAGCCCGATTATTAGTCTATTTACGTTTAGTTTTGGTATCGCACTATAGTGGAGTGAGGACAGTCTCATCGATAGTAGTTTCTCAGATGTTTATTGTTATTAAACGACCGTTCTTATACCTCTTTTCCCTCGGAAACATGGGACGACCACCCTTACATTTAAGCACGTCGGTGGTACCCTTTGTCCTACCTCCAATAAGTTTTTGATTTCTCTCTTGATGGCATACTGGGTCGTTAGGGTGACAACTCATATATAGGATTCTTATATTTTTGTAACTAAGTTTTCATAAACACGTGTGTGTGTGTGTGTGTGTGTGTGGGGATATATATTACCTGACATAACGAGTCGGTATTTTTCTTACTTTAAGACGATAAACTTTGGTACACGTACCTGGATCTTTTGTATTACTAATCACTATACAGTCTCTTCCTGTTTATAACATACTATAGTGATATATTCCTTAGATTTTTTTATTTTTTTTGATCACTTACATTAGTAGACGGACGTTACGTCCTCTGGGCCCATGCTAAGGACCCAACCCTTCTAGGGGACCTCTTCCTTTACCGTTAGGTGAGGTCACGAGAACGGACCTTTTAGGGTACCTACCTTCTCGGACTATCCGATGTCAGGTACCCCAGCGTTTCTCAGCCTGTACTGACACGCTGAAGTGAGTGAGTGAGTCACTTATATTTTTTTTTTCTTCGTTGGAGTGTCTATATCTTTTGTTTGATCACCAATGAATCCTCTCCCCCTTCTCCCTCCCCGTTTGATTCCCATACTCTGATTGTCTATGTTTTAGTGATACATATTTTATTCATTCTTTGTTCCCATATAGTGTATCAGATTCTTAATATCGGTAATCGAACATTACTGAAACTTACCTTATATTAGATATTTTCATATCTAATATATATACCTTAGATCTCTCTGCCATTCCTACTGGGATATACGTTCTGGCGTTTTCTCTGTGTCTAAATTTCTTCTATGAAGACCTGATACACGTTCCCACCCTACTACACCCTCCTACCGTAACTTTGTACATACAATGGTATACATTTTGTCTTACTGGTCAGGTCAAAGGTACGTACTTCGTCCCGTGAGTTTCGACCACAAGACCCTGTTGATCCTCCCTACCCATCCCTCCCTCCACACCCCCTCCCAGCCCTACCACCCTGTGTGCATGTAGGTACCGACTAAGGACAGCTACACACCGTTTTGTGTGGTGTTATAACATTTCATTAAGTGGAGGTTAAATTTATTTATTTAATTTTTTTTATTTTATTTGTAATTTTTTATTTTTATTAATGATACATATTTTATCCATTCTTTGTTCCTATATATCATGACTCTCAATATCGGTAATCGAACATTACTGAAATTTTCCTTATATTAGACATTTTCATGATTTATTTAGTGATACGACATGTAGACTTTGATTATTTTGGAAAATTTAGTTGATATGAAGTTAATTTTTACTAGAGAGAGGGAGTTTTTGTATCCCTTACTTCTAAGTTAAGTGGTCTCTATAGTTATTCTTTACTTGTATATTTTAATGAGATAAAAGGGTCATGATTTTTCTTTATGTTTAATCTGTTTAGTTATTTATTGTGATCTTAAGTTAAAACGAGTGGTTTGAACCTTTTCATTTTTATTAGTGTTACGAGTCACGATTATGCCCTCCACCATGCCATCTTTTATAGAAACTAAAAACACATTTTTTAATATATCAAAAAGACTTTTCGTTAAATCTGTTAAATTTACTTTAGAGAATTTCACAAGTATGTAAAACAGAGTTCTTGAGCCACAAAGATTAAATTTGGTTATTAGTCTCGGAATCTGTTTCTAAAGTGAATATTTGTATAAGTCACAACATAGAGATATCACAGTCTTGACCTTTGTTAGTGATTACTTATTGACTGATCCAGTTAATACTGGATTCTGAAGTCTTTTATAGTACATTAGTAGATTCGGAAAAAACTTCTTTACGATAACTTATTGTAGGTACTGTATTATAATTTTAATTTTTTGTTCTTATTTACGCATGTACATTTAAGTTTGAAACATTTATTCTTTTTTCATCCTTCTTCTTGACTTTCTTATATGGTCAAAATCCTTTTTAGTGGAAATGCACCACCCCTTACTCAATGAAGGAGAAAAATAAAAGGCTAATAAGTTCGTGAGTTGTCACTCGATGCAAAACAATATATTGTCGTCGTTTCGTTATTACTATTTTTACTTTTACTACTGACGTACAACAATGATAAACGACTTATATATTATCTTAATCCGATCTTAAAAATGAGATAATTATCAGAAGACAAGTTGTTGACAGACTAAAACTATGATAATAATAGGAGGGATACAACGATTACCTACTTAACTTCAAACCTCTCCAATTCATTAAAGAATCGATTCCTTAAACCATTTAACAAACGTGTCGTCCTTTTGAGTCCAGGACTTTAATCTTAGTATTACTTTTTTTTTATCATCTCCGTTGTACCCAAAAGTTGTTCCGGATGTAAAACTTGTGTCTTATGTAAAATCCAGAGTGGAAAACAGAAAGTATTAGTCGCAAAAACGTGAATAACCTACTTAATGAAGGGAAGTACTAAGACATGTCTCGAACCACTAAAAAAAAAAAAGGATATTTTCCTGTCTGTTTTATAAAATCCGATATACCTGGTATACTAGAGATAACGTTGATGTGTTGCAGATTTGATTACGTGCGTATGTTTTATGACTTAGATATAATATTACACGACACGAAACAGTGAGTCAACACAGACTGAGAAACGTTGGGATCCCGGACATCGGACGATCCGAGGAGACAGGTACCCTAAACGGTCCGTTCTTATGACCTCACCCAACGGTGTGGGAAGAGGTCTCCTAGAAGGGGTGGGTCCCTAGTTTAGGTCCAGAGATGGTGATCGCGGTTGACCCTTCGGGTATTTTGTTGTCCATGTGTTTATATATGTTTTGGATTTGTTTACTCGTATAGACCTATGACTAAAATAAATAGTTTCAAACTTAAAGTATATTAAAAGTCTACGGTACTTGATAATAAGAAGAAAACTAAAAATTTAGTAAAAATTTTTAATTTTCGGTAAAAATCGGGTACCCGGTATATTTTGTCCTCCGATCGACCTTCAAACGGTCAGGCCGAAACATAGAAAAGTGTGTTGAAGTGAACAACCGTGTGGACGGAGGAAATAGGACGACTGGAGAAGGAAGAGAAAAAATTTTGAGTCCATACAAAAGCGACACGAGGAAGGTCTACCCCAATAAGGACCGAAATTTTTATTAATAGAAATTAAAAGATAAGATTAATAGATAACCTAGTCTTAAAAGATCAAATTAAACGTTTGAGAAAGTCTGTTCCTTGACGAATTATGAATCTTCTTCGGGTCACTTTTAGGTCTGACTCGACAAATATTATTTACTGATGTTCTTAAAGTCTTTTAAGTAGTAAGGAACTCAAAAGTAATTTAAAGTACAGGTGAGTGTAAGAAGATGACTTTCACTGAAAGCGATCTTCAAAGTAAAGTACTGTTTTGTACCACTCGCCAAGAACACCTCTTCCTGTCCCTTCCTCCTCCCTCATCTCTACTTTACTTGATAACCGAAAGGGTATCTTAAAGACCTTTGACGACCCGTCCTCTCTACCGTCTGACAGAACTACCTTCTGTGACGTCTTGGAAGACCAGGTACCATCTACGTGTCTGCGGAACGGTCTGGGAGGTGTTGAAGGTATCCTTGTAAGAAGAAAGAAAGGAATAGATAAAAAACAACCGCATATCAACGGAACGTTACAACACAATCAAAGACGACACGTCGTTTCACTTAGTCAGTGTAGGTAGGGGAGAAGGAACGTAAAGGAAGGGTAAAACCAGTAGAGTCTCGTAGCTCACATATCGTGAGGACACGTTATGTCAATCAAGAATAATCGATACACAAAATATGTATCACCACATATATACGATTGGGGTTAGAGGGTTAGGTAGGGTAAGGGGAAGGGGGAACCATAGGTATACAAACAAGAAATGTAGACACAGAGATAAAAACGAAACGTCTATTCAAGTAGATATGGTATAAGATCTAAGGTGTATATACGCAATTATATGTTATAAACGAAAAGAGAAAGAACGAATGAAGTGAGACATACTGTCTGAGATCTGGAAGACAATTAGTAACTGACTGACAGGGCCCTCCTCCTTGAGTGAAAAGACTTGAAAGACGTCAGTACCTTAACACGATTTCTTATCACGTGAGACGGAGTACTTACAAGGTGACTCCGTTCAGAAGGAACTCAATTAATCTCCTTTCAGGTCTCAACCTTTTCCACATACAGGACAGTTTCGAAGTCTCTGACCTTAAAAAGACTTGGTCCTTCTAAACCTCAGTGTCAACCTGTTATTGAAACCATTAGACTTAGAAGAAGACCAGAGTCTAGAACGAAAGATTGTTTTTTTTTTTTTTTTTTTTTTTTTTTTCCCTTTAGTTCCGAGTCCCTCCGTTTTTCGTCTATGCTAAAAAGACCATACCTGTGTCCTTATCTTAAGACCGTAAGGTGGTTTGGAACAGATCAACTCGTCGACTTGGAACTCTACCCGGACCCCACTATACCGGGAACTACTCTAGGAATGGACACGCGTCATCCCTCTGGACGGAACCAGTCGAGATGGACTATGGATACGAAGTGCGTCCGAGGACTCTCAAACTACTTGAGACCGAGACTGCAGTCTGTTGGTCTTTTTCATGGTCCCTCCAGGACGAGGGAAAGGACCTACTCGGTAATTGCTGGTCTGGACTTCGGTCTAGTGACGTCGGAAGAGACATATCCCACACTCACTCGTCTGATTTACCCAACCGGGACGAGGGTCAGGACTGAATCCTCTAGACAAGGGTCTACACGGAGAAAACAGGAGTCTCGGTCTACTTCCCGACCGTGGACGTAAAGGGGGTCCACAAAGACCATAGTCGAATCGAGGAGAAGGACGGGAAGGAGTTCACATGTACTGGAAAGAACTGAAGTCCTGGGATTCGTTACAGTCTACGGTTATCCTACTTCAAGTTCTTTCCTTTTGGTAAGAGATCCTTACCCTATAACATATCTCTTTTCGTATTTGTAAAACCTAAGATTCACTGGATTTAAATTAGGGTCGTGATCTTTAGAGACCAAACACTACGGATCGTTACAATAATTTGAGAGACTCAAAGGTAAAGATATAACGATTCTGTTTCTATTGTACGAATAAAATGTCCCAACTATACTGTCCTACCCTATATAATTTTTCCTAAAATTACATAAGATAATGTCGTACACTCACACACACACGTACGATTGGGGATTCAGGATAGACTGAGAAACGCTGAAGTGTCTGACATCGGGTGGTCCAAGGAGACAGATACCCTAAAAGGTCCGTTCTTATGACCTCACCCAAATGCAAACGAGGAGGTCTCTAGACGGGTTGGGTCCCTAGTTTGGACCCAGAGGACGTAAGATCCACCTAAGTAATGATGACTCGGTGGACCCTTCGGGATAATATTGTATACATAATGATATAGTACTTATAGTACAATATTATTTGAAGGTTGGAAGCGTTATCGGTAACAACAAGTAGTTGTTTATAACTGATTAATGATGTACGGTCCGTAACAAGATCTGGAAATCTTTCTCTTTACTTGTTGTTTTTTTCAGGGACACGAGGATTTCGAATGTAAACTTACCTCTTTAGGTCCGTAACTTGTTTCTTTGTTAATTCATGAATTCTAATTCATCATTGATATGTGTTTAAGTCCTACCTTCTTTATATTTTGACGACTTTCTTCCCTGAAGAGACAGTATCCTAGAAAAACAAAAAACGATTGTCATCCTATCAGTAACCTCTTCCGTTACCGTGGGGTGAGGTCGTGAGAACGGACCTTTTAGGGTACCCACCTCCTCGGACCATCCGACGTCAGGTGCCCCAGCGATTCTCAGTCCGTGCTGACTCGCTGAAGTGAAAGCGAAAAGTGAAAGTACGTAACCTCTTCCTTTACCGTTGGGTGAGGTCACAAGAACGGACCTCTTAGGGTCCCTACCGCCTCGGATCATCCGACGGCTGATACCCCAGCGTCTCTCAGCCTGTGCTGACTTCGCCGAGTCGTCGTCGTCGTCGTCCTATCAGTAGCAATTCCGTCAGTATATTCGTCTGCTATATTCGGGAACAGGTTTCCAACTAGTTCAATTGACTCCGATGACCAAAACTTTTCAGATCTCTCATCGTGTCCTATCTCGACCACTAAGTCCGAAATTCTTAGTATGTCAAAATCCAGTGTCCTTTCTAATTTAATAAAGAATGATACCATGTTAATAATTGTTTATTACAGTTTTGATAAAATTGAGGTAGTTATCCACTACCTAATTTTCACTATCTAAAGGGTAACATTATAATAAAAAGACACTTATATGATACAATTACACCTTATTTGAGGTTCTATTTTAAAATAAACTTTATTTTCGGTAAAGTTTATTTCCTGTTCTATATTTATAATGTTTTAATATTTTATATTAATATATATATAAAGTATCTTGATTGTAATGTGTATATATGTATATTTTATATATTTGTCATTTAACGATCCTTCTATGTGTTCCTTAATTAATATTAACTAAGACAACCTCTAACGTTCACTTTACTGTGTTTCTGTTGTGTGTGTTTTCTGTCTGTGGTGAGACCGGTCTCCTTTTTCTTGACGCGTTCGTTCGTTCGAACGCCAAATGAAAATATATCGGGGGGGCTCACCTTAAGGTCTGACATACTGATTCGGAAAAATCATATCACGTACACGTATTTACAATAGCATGTCGTTTTCCCTCACTTTAAAGACGATGACGTCTCAGACAGGTCTCGGGGTAGGAAGAATAGTGTTCTTCCCTTACAAGGGAGTAAACGTTCCCTGTAGTTTGAGTTCCGACACAGGTCTGAGGAACCGTCTTGTGGAACGAACGTTCGTACAAGTCGGACTCGTCCCTCGGGGCAAACGTCCGTGTAGAGGTGAAAGGGATAACACCGACGTAATTGGGAAGTCTAAGGAACCACGTCTTTTCACCCTTTCGTGTCTCCACTTGGGACTCTTCCTTTAGAAAACTAATATATAATAAAGCATGAATTAAAATAGTACTTGTAAATAATTTTAAAATTATTTTCATGAACTTTATTATGAGATCAAAATAGAGTAGGGAGGTGGTAATTAAGGATCAGAATACTAGATCTCTTTCTATGATTTTAATGAGTTACAGGGTTATGGACAACACTTCTCCTTTATTCAAATTCATACCTTTTGAACTATTTGGATCCACTTACAGTACAATCCGTTCAAAGTAGTTCTATGATGGACTAGACTCTGAACTTTCAAAAGTAATCCCACTCCTTCCTCGTAAGGTCAACTGATATACTACTCGGTTGTAGTAATAGTAAGGTGTTATGATAAAGACGTTAGCAACTAAATCTTGGAAATATGATTAAGAAAACGAAACTCATAAAAAGGAAAAATAAAAATGAACCAATTGAGGACGTGCTAAAAGAGTATAGTGAGATTTATAATGAAGGAGTCACTGCAGAATAGACTTAGTACGAATATTTAATACTGAGAGAGGAAAATAAGAAAAAGGTCTCGTTATAAGAAAAGGAAGTATCATTACTAAAGTTAAACATTAATATTAATAAACACGTCAAGAAAGAAATTATGAAAAGGAGAGGTCACCTGACATTACAGGAACTCCGTTCCTGAGACAAAACGAGTAGGAACATTTAAGTCATGAATAATCACTCGCATTACGTCCTTACCCTTCACGAGTCTTCGTTACTCTTGTGATTCCTCTGAGTACTATTATTAAATCTTTGTTCCCGGACCGATCACAGTATATTATCACATATTACCGTAACCGTCACTTTTACACTTAACTCAGTTAGAAACTCGTTCTTCTGAAAACGGTTCCTTCTTACTCGTCCTAATCCTCTGACCAACTTGAGAAGACACTATCGGAAATGACTTCACGTCTTAATGTTGTACCATGACGTGAGACGTACTGTGAAAAAATAAGACATCGACAAACACACAAACAGACAGAGTGTCGGTCCTCGAGACCCTCCCGTCGTGGACCAAATGACAATGTGGTTCTAAGTCAGACACTTATAGGTGACTGCTTTACTTTCTTTTACAGTCGTTTACTACTCCAGTTTTTCTCCCTATTAATTTTTCTTTTTCTAAAAATTCTAAACCTTTAAGAGACCCTCCTACCACGATCTATATACGAAACTGTGGGTTCGTCTCTATAGAACCTAAATCGACGTTTGGACCTTAAGTGTAAAGTCTCGATCCCTTTGATAAATCCTAAATATGTAAATTAGTATCTAAATTATTGGTTCATGGGTAACATAAGGTCCGTGACCCGATCCGGAGTCATTATGTTCTTACTTACTGCTTGACAGGACTGACACAGGAGATACGTATACTTTTTATGTTAACACTGTAGAAATTACGAATTGTCACGATTGAATAATTGAATCACGATTGACTCGAATTGTGTATGATCTACGGTGTACACAAGTTTCCTCTCACTTGAACCTAAACGAACCTCCTTAGATTCTCTCTAACTATCTTTTGTGACCTCAAATGAGGATTTACTATTCATCTGTGATTGAACCATACTCTTCGCATCATACCACAGAAAATTATAGTAAAACCTGATCAAATAAAACCACAACGAGTTAACAAAATACAAGAATGACTAAAAGAAAGATGAACAGGATGAGTAATTACTCTTTACTCATATCTTTAGAGGGTGACATATACCTAAATAGATAAAAAGTAAAGTGGAAATGGTAAAAAAGGAGGTATAACACTTCGTGAGTAGTCCAGTAATGTGTAAATCCGACTAATACCAATGAACTACTTAACAGGAGAAACGGTAATTTTCAATACGGATAAACAGTGACCTTTATGATTACTTGTGTTACGAACTTAGTGTCCTTATCTAGTCATTAATGTCCTTTTTATTTGTTTGTTTTAAAGTCCCTGAAACTGGGTGATAAGACGACAACCTTAAAATACAGTTATACCATCGACTTCTTCTGAAATTCTTTTTTTGAATTTTATAATTTTACAAGTGATGTAATGACGAATATGACTTTATGTTCTTTGTCACTTAATACCTCTTATATTTCGTATATTTCATTACCGTGAATTTGTACCACTGTACAAAATATCAGGAGTTTATAATAAGACAAATGTTTATTAACAGTGTCACACTTTTATTTACAAATACTAACCATAGTCCTCGAAATATAAGTAATGGGTCAAATTAGGAATATGGTTGAGATACACCTTCAATTGGTGTTAATGGACAAAAGTCTATTCTTTTGACGAAATAGATAGGATTATTAAACAACCCACGGATTAGAGAATTGGAGTCAATACTGTAATTCACTATTTTTATTAATATTTTACATGTACGTCATACAGATATTAACAGTCTCTAATAATCTTCATTCAAGTATTTCCATGAGTCTCCTCCATTAACGATTCTTGACTTTGGACATATACTTAGACGTTATAGGAACCCGACAGTATTTATGTAATAATAATAGATCAGAAATTTTGGATATCCTATCCATACTAATAATAAACGTATTAAAATGTCTACTCCTTTTTCCATACCTCTCAATAACTGAAACGAGATAAGTGGGTTTTTTATTTACCGTCTCACCTTATACTTGTGTCCGTTCCGGGAAAATACAACATATTATAAAGTAATAAAGTCCTCAAGTATCAAAAGAAAGTACAAAAGTTTACAACTACTTTACTATTTGAAGACTTACGTCATTGACACAAAATACCGGAAAACGTGAAAGTGTCGTCGTATGTGTTTTCAACTTTTAATTTTCCGTGATTTCATTCGTTTCGTATTCACAACAATTATTCTGTATATCCTTGTCGATCTTAGGTAACGTTCGGAACTTTCGTCGTGGTGCGGACCTTAATTCAAACACTTTTAAACCTTAATGAAGTTGTTTCGAATTTTTGGAGTTATACCTTGTTCTCACTTTTCACCTTTGAGACTGGTAAGATAGAGTCTTTTTATCGGACTTTCCTCCACTAATTCCTATAACCTCAATACTTTCCTATCAACACCCCTAGTCACTAGGTGAAAAGAGATGGTACGATTTATGTTTGTTTAAATTTCGGTTTTGACGGAGTCCATACACTTTACTTTACTTATTTACCCTGTTTATTACGTACCCCCTAAATACGGAAATAAAGATGACTACCTCAGTCAGAACGTCTTGTGTTTCATTTCATAGTTCTTCTGAGAATATAGGGGTCCAAGTGTAATCTTCTTTAAAGTGTGACAGGGGTCACATACAGTATAACCACGTGTAATCGTTTCGTTTATGAATCTTATATAACTAGCATCTTCAAAGTTTTATCGTAAACATGGTCATTCTATTCCTTACAATTCAGGTATAACCCGTTTGTCTCCTTTTACCGTGTATTATTACTATCCACATTACATAGAGACACGAGGAAGGGAGGTGACCAGAAAAGTTGTCGGTAAAGTCGTCGACCCAAAACAAGGTCTTTTCTACTTTTGTCTCCGTCTCTCCTTAGGGTTTGTACCTTAACTAACAAGGAGTAAATTATTTGAAATCAAGGTGGAGTTTTACAGATGTCTTTCGTCAAAGACTGTGGGTACCGGAACACCTTCCAGGCTGGTTCCCGTAAGAAGTGGAGTAATAAAGAGTTCGACATCTATTACCCCAAGTTGTACCCTCAATGTTATCACATCCTGTCACTATCGTGAAAAAACGAGAGTCCTCTTAATAACCTGAAACCTGCCTTCATCCACTCCGAACTTCTATGTATCTTCTCTCTCTGTTTTTCCTCCACCCTACTCGTCCATCTCTTCCGAAATACGAAGGGGAATCGGCTACCTTAGAAGTCCTACCGTCGTCGTTACGTTCACATCCTTGTATCCTAGTCGTTCGTCCCATAGTACTGTTAGTCTTACCAAGGTTACTACCGTATCTAGAGTTTGGCACGACACAGACGTGTCTGGTCGGAGTCGTGTCCTCCCGACAGTGTCTTCTTCACCAAGTGGAACAACTACGGTGTCTTACCTTTCGACTTCTCGGTGCACCAGACGTGTCATCGGTACCCTTACGGACCTTTGGTCCTCTGTCGACGGTCAAACCGTGCACAGGAACCCAAGTACTACTGACCCATCACGTTCCCTGACGTCTACCGATGTATCGCCAGTATCCGGTACCACCGGTCCTCCTTCGTAAGTCTTTGGGGCTTCTTCTTCTTCTTTATGTAGACTCACCGTGTCGGTTCTTTCCTCTACCAACACAGGACCCTTTGGTCCCAGGGGTCGTAGAACCCGTGCTACTGATCCAACTTCGGTTAGAGATTCTTCCTGTTCAAGGACTCCTTCTTCATGTACCCCGACACGTCGTACCCCAGTCGGTTCCAGTGGTCTTACTACTCCGACAAAGGGTCGTCTCACTGGTCCATCTACTTATCTTTACAGTCCTTCTCATTACTGACATAAAGTCATCCTTTCCTTCTCTTTGAGTACTCCTATTTGAGTGAATGAGAACAGGTCAAAGGAAGTCGGTAACTATTTACTTACTTTCACACCAGTACCTCTCTCTGAAAACTAACCTTCTCAGTCTAAGACCTAAACAAAAGTCTGAGAAAGAATCACAGTCCTTTTTTCGTGTTAGTCCTAGAGTCAACATTGTCTTTCACGGAACACAATAGATTCTTAGTTATACTTCTTCTTTCTTACCTCAGACTCAAGACTTTACCCGTTACACAGTAGGAAGGGGTGAGAATGAGAAATACTAGGTAAAAGATAAAACAATGGTATAAATGATTTTGTTGAACCTAGTATAGATATATGTAAGTAAAAGACGACGTGTAAATTATGGAAACATCCCCCCAATTCACTCTGTCCAGGACTCTGTCACCTCATCTCAGTCCACCTTTTTGTCATCTTTAAAAGGTAAACATGGATAATATATAGAGGGGAAGAAATTTCTAAGTACCACAAATATAAGGGGGTAGATGACGGTTTCATCCTAAATGGAAATACATGTGTAAATTCCTGACGTTTGTACTTCTCATAAGTTCTCCCATATCTCATCTTTTTCAGTTAACGAAATGGTACAAAACAAAACTGAGTTTCATCATCTTTTACACCGTCACTCTACGTTTCCTTCCGATAGATGTCTGACATTATCAAAATTACGTGAAAGAGAGGAGGTTATATTCTTGACATCTTGAGATCAGTACATTACGAATAAGGAAGAACAGATTAATCTAATACTCCATTGTTGGAATCCTATGAAAAGGAGTAAGGTCGTTTCGATATTAACTGTTAACTAACAATCTTAAGTCTTATAGGTGACCGAAAGTTGTAATTCTACACTCTCCTCATAACGTCACGTGGATTCATCTATCTGTCATACAGGGTCCTCTAAGGTTGACGCAGAGAAAGGTCTCACCTGTTTAACCCTCTTTCTTCGTCTATGAGTCTTTTTAAGACACTTTTTATACTCCTTCTAATCTGTCTTACAAGTTTTCTATTATAAGTATTTATTAATTGGACCTGACATAATTTATTCTCTTATAATTTAGTATACTCCTTTAAGTTATAGATAAGGTGAAGATAACTTCATGACCACTACACTTCCAAAGAAGGAGGTACTTCGAATCGTAGATATCCTCCTATATAAATTTATTAGTTAATATAATTTTAGTGTCACTTCCAGAACTGTGTCATTCATATGTCATAGAACCACCTCCATTACATATTCCTCTTCCCTATCGATCATTTCAGAAACTACCGAAAGATTCTTTATTCCTACTTTTACTTCACCCGACTTCTACACGTCTTGTGACTCCCACGTGACATAACACTGTTATAATATTTTTATTTCTTAATCCTTTTTCATTTTTAGTGACTCGATTGAAAAATTTGACTTTCGTAAGGAATTATGTGTCTCTGTGTCCACACATAATATATGGTTATATTATTACACACTTTATATGGTTATACGGAACCAGAAACAGTAAATAAAATTTCTTATTAGAATCTTATCCCTTTGATAGAAAATTCGTCAGTCCATTATTTATTTTTGTTTTTCCGTTCTGGTGTATATTGTCAGTTTTCTGGAAAGTCCGAGGACAGACAGGGAGATCTTGAAGGTCTTTTTGTAAGAAGAAGATTAGTAAGTGACTGACAGGATCCTTCTCCTTGGGTGAGAAGATCGGAAAGACATGGGTGTCTTAACTGGATTCCTTTATCGCATGAACTACACTAGATAGAACAAGGTGACTTCGTTCAGAAGGGACTCAATTAATCTCCTGTCAGTTCTGAAGTCCTCTATATAGACAGTTTCGAGACAGTTTCGATGTCACTGACTTTCAAAAGACTGGGTCTTTCTAAATGTCCTGTCTTAACCTCTTTTCTTGTTTTGGGACCCATTAGAGTTAGACGAACAACAGAATCTACAGTGAATACTGTTTCTTCCCCCTTTGACACCGAGTCCTTCCCCCTTTTGACTATTCAAACAAGGTCACACCTGTCTCCTTACCTTAATCCACAAGGTGGTTTGGAACGGATCGACTCGTGGACTTGGAACTCTCCCCGGACCCAACTAAACCGGGAACTACTCTAGGAATGGACACGGGTCATCCCTCCAGAAGGAACAAGTCGAGATGGACTATGGATACGAAGTACGTCCGGGGAGTCACAAACTGTTTGAGACCGAGACGACAGACTTCTTGGTCTTTTACATGGTCCCTCAGCATGAGGGAAAGGACCTACTTAGTAATTGCTAACCTGGACTTTGGTCCAGTGACGTCGGACACAGACCACACTCACTCGTCTGATCTACCCAACCGGGACGTGGGTCAGTACTGTCTAGACAAGGGTCGACACGGAGAAACCAGGAGTCCCGGTGTACTTCTCGACCGTGGACGTAAAGGGGGTCCACAAAGACCCGAGTTGAAACGAGGAGAAGGTCGGGAAGGAGTTCCCATGGACTGGAAAGAACTAAGGTGATGAGAAACTCAGGGATTCCTTACAGTCTACGGTTATCCTACTTCAAGTTCTTTCCTTTTGGTATGAGCTCCTCACACTATGACACATCTCTTTTCGTGTTTACAAAACCTAAGACTCACTGGATTCAAATTAGGGTCGTGACCTTGAGAGACCAACGACTGGGGAACGTTAAAATAATTTGAGAAACTCAAAGGTAAAGGTATAACGAATCTGTTTATACGAATAAAATGTCCTGACCATACTTGTCCTACCCTATATAATTGTTCCTACAATTATATAAGATAATATCGTATATATCCGAAGGAACCACTGAGTCTACCATTTCTTAGACGGACGTTACGTCCCCTGGACCCAAGCTGGGGACCGAACCCTTCTAGGGCGTCTCTTCCCTTACCGATGGGTGAGGTTATAGGAACGAACCTCTTAAGGTTTCTGACTCCTAGGACCTCTCAACGTCAGGTACCCAAGTGTTGCTCAGTCTGTGTTGACTCTCTGATTGTATGTGTGTGTCGTATATATAATGACATAGAACTTAGAGTATTATTGGAAGGGTCATTAGTCATTACAAGTAATTGTTTATAACTCATTAATGATATACGGTCCGTAACAAATATCTGGGAGTTTCTCTCTTATTCGTTTTGTTTCAGGGACACGAGAATTTCGAATGTATACTAACTCCCTTCGATCCCTGACTTGTTTATTTGTTAGTTCGTAAATTGTGATTCATCAACGATACGTTGAAGGGACCACCGAGTCTCCAATTTCGTAGACGGAGGTTGCACCCTCTGGACCCAAGCTAGGGACCCAGTCCTTCTAGGGGACCTCTTTCTTTACCGTTGGGTGAGGTCATAAGAACGGACCTCTTAGGGTACCTACCTCCTCGGACCATCCGATGTCAGGTGCCCCAGTAATCAAGGACCGAAACCGAGTCTTCGGAGAATTATAGATAAAAAACATCTAATTAGTCCGTTATTTTGGAGTGACCTTTTCTGTCATCCAGGATACGTTGAAAACTTTAAACCGGTACCTCTAGACATTGGATATTATAAGTAGGTGGGACCGATACAAACACAACTTGTGACTCCGAACGATTTTCTCGAATTCTCACGAACCTTACTTACTTAGACCTGAGGATCGTTTCGTTAACTTGTTATTATAACCTGTTTTTTTTCTTTTTCTTTCCTTTACCTCCGGTCTATCTCGAAAATCTTCGATTAGACCTTTCTCCTTTTCCCCCGTCTCCTTTCAATTTAATAGAAACTCCGGTTCGACACACAGTACCCTGGACTTCATCAGAAGGACGTCCTTCTTCCATCTGACGTCACTAAAGAGAGTTGTTAACAGTGTGACAACGGAAGACAATGGTAGTATCTCTTCTACTGGACATATTACTTTAAGCATAACGAGACGTAATAAAAATTTGACGTAAATATATTAATAACACCGAAGGTTCCTCCGAGTCACCATTTCTTAGGTGGACAGTTCGTCCTCTGTTTCCAAACTGGAGACTAGGCCCTTCCAGGGTACCTTTTCCTTTACCGTTAGGTGAAGTCATAAGAAGGGACCCTTTAAGGTGCTTCTCTCCTCGGACCTCCCGATATCAGGCACCCCAGCGTTTCTTAATCTGTGATGAATCGCTGATTTGTTGTATGTGTTTTAGGTCCTACCTTCTTTTTCTTTTGACGACTTTTCTGAGTTTGTCCGAAGGAGAGAATATCCTAGAAAAATAAAAAAACGATTATCTTCCAACCAGTAACAATAGTCGGGAATGGGTCTCCAACTAGTTCACTTAACTCCGATGACCGAAAGCTTTTCGGGTCTCTCGTCATGACCTCTTCCTTTACCGTTGGGTAAGGTCATAAGAACGGATCTCTTAGGACACCTGTCTCCTCGGACCGCCCGACGACAGGTATCCCAACGTGTCTCAACCTGTGCTGACTTCGTTAAATCGTCATCGTTGTCGTCTGTCGTCATGTTCTATCTCGATCAGTGAATCCGAAATTCTCAGTGTCTTAAAATTTGTGTCCTTTTCAATTTGAGAAAGAATAATATCGTGTTAAAAATTATCATTTCGTTATATTTTTAATAGAATTAAGATAGTTATCCGTTATCTAATTTTTAAAATATAAAGGTAACTTATGACAATTACGTTCAAGCACACGGACTACGTTTTACTCCGGTTTATTTACCTTTGCAACCTTAAACCCCGTCTCTTTCAAAATAACGTTCCGGTATATTCCTCTACCCTCCAAATACGGGATTTTTCGGGACTTGAGGGACTTTCCAAAACCGTTTCATGAAAATTTTCGGTCCATTCCCTCCCCACAGCGTCACAGAAACTAGTTGAACACGTGTTAAGAGACTTACCGACTACTATTCCATTGTTCCATCACAGTGTCCCCAATCGTAATAACCAGGAATCCGAGGTCCTCCTCAGTCCATCAATTGTAGAAAGTAAACAACTTCTCTCCCTTCCAAAAAGCGTAGACGTTTTGTTGAGTCCTTTACAACTGGTTTATGATAATAGATCCATGAAGTGCCTCCTCGATTTCGTCCTCTATACCCCCTTCCGGACAGGGACCCTTTCGGGTTACCCAGGACAGAGGGAATGTTATGATACATTGACACTTATATAATTACACCTTATTTGAGGTTCTATTTAAAAAAAAAATTTTTTTCGTTCTACTTTCTTTGATATGTGTCATATGTTCAATTTATACAAAATATCTCGATTTATAATATGTGTATGTATATTTCACACATTTGTCATTTAAAAAACTTTCTATGTGTTTCTTGATTATTATCAGTAACGGAAACCCGGTCCTTTCACCCCTTCTTGTCTCTAGTTGGGACTCTCCCTCTATAAAACTATCATATAAGAAAACAAGAATTAATTAAAATAGTACGTTTAAATAATTGAAAAATTATTTTTATTCTATGAACTTTGTTTTATTATGAAAGTAAGACCAAGGAGGGGATAATTAAATATTGGAATATTGGATCTCTTTCTAGAATTTTAATGAGGTACAGGATTATGGACAACACTTTTCCTTTTCCCTAATTCATATCTTTTATACGGTTCAGTATATTTCGTCCAAACTAGTTCTGTGATAAACTTAACTCGGAACTTCCAAAGGTAGTCCCTCTCTTTCCCCGAAAGGTCAACTCACATACTACTGTCGTAGTGAAACTAATGAAGATGGTAGCGACAAAGACGTTGATGTAAATCATAAACAGTCTAACTGAAGAAAATAAAAGGAGATTAAGTAATTTGAAAGGAAGTAATCCTAGAAACGTATCCAATAAAGTAAACAAAGATTACAAAAAGGATGATTAAAAGTGGACCAATTGAGGATGAG
Source organism: Capra ibex (assembly GCA_006410555.1). Taxonomy (NCBI): domain Eukaryota; kingdom Metazoa; phylum Chordata; class Mammalia; order Artiodactyla; family Bovidae; genus Capra; species Capra ibex. The sequence goes on along the minus strand of SJYO01033645.1, from coordinate 21,399,966 downwards.
TTAAAAGACTTTACTGAAAGACTAAAAACCAGCAATGAAAGATTCTTTTCTCAAAGGACGGAGGGAATACAATTTTCAGAGTGAATTGGAAGAAGTCTCTTAAAATACTAAAATGAATTATCGATACCATCGTAACCTATTAACATATAAATAAATATTTAAAACATTTAGTCAAGAATCGGGACTCACATTTCCTACTAACCTTTCTTTCTTACTTCGGTACTCGTGTCACTCCTCCGGATATGTCATTATAAAGTCGTTGTTTCCGAACCGATCCGTCCAGTCCTTCGTTGTCAATCTTGACCTGTACCTTGTTGTCTGACCAAGGTTTATCCTTTTCCTCACGTAGTTCCGACATATAACAGTGAGACGAATAAATTGAATATACGTTTCATATAGTACTCTTTGCGACCCGACCATCTTCGTGTTCGACCTTAGTTCTAACGACCCTCTTTATAGTTATTGGAGTCTATACGTCTACTGTGGTGGGAATACCGTCTTTCACTACTCCTTGAGTTTTCAGAGAACTACTTTTACTTTCTCCTCTCACTTTTTCAACCGAATTTCGAATTGTAAGTCTTTTACTTCCATTACCGTAGGCCAGGGTAGTGAAGTACCCTTTATCTACCCCTTTGTCACCTTTGTCACAGTCTGAAATAAAAACCCCCGAGGTTTTAGTGACGTCTACCACTGACGTCGGTACTTTAATTGTCTGCGAATGAGGAACCTTCTTTTCAATACTGGTCGGATCTATCGTATAAGTTTACGTCTCTGTAATGAAACGGTTGGTTCCAGACAGATCAGTTCCGATACCAAAAAGGTCACCAGTGCATATCTACACTCTCAACCTGACACTTCTTTCGACTCACGGCTTCCTAACTACGAAAACTTGATACCACGACCTCTTCTGAGAACTCTCAGGGAACCTGACGTTCCTCTAGGTTGGTCAGGTAGGATTTCCTCTGGTCAGGACCCACAAGTAACCTTCCTGACTACGACTCCGACTTTGAGGTTGTGAAACCGGTGGAGTACGCCTCAACTGAGTAACCTTTTCTGAGACTACGACCCTCCCTAACCCCCGTCCTCGTCTTCCCCTACCTTCTCCTACTCTACCGACCTACCGTAGTGGTTGACCTACCTGTACTCAAACCCACTTGAGACCCTCAACCACTACCTGTCCCTCCGGACCACACGACGCTAAGTACCCCAGTGTTTCTCAACCTGTACTGACTCACTGACTTGACTCCGGTAACTGTCTCCGTTACGGTTACTCTTAAGTTTGTTTTCTACACCTTCTCAAAACGGTTCCTTCTTAATCGTCCTAAACTAACGACCCTCTTTATAGTTATTGGAGTCTATACGTCTACTGTGGTGGGATTACCGTCTTTCACTTCTCTTTGATTTTTCGAAGAACTCCTTTCACTTTCACCTCTCACTTTTTCAACCGAATTTCGAGTTGTAAGTCTTTTACTTCTAGTACCGTAGACCAGCGTAGTGAAATACCGTTTATCTACCCCTTTAACACCTTTGTCACAGTCTGAAAAAGAAAAACCCGAGGTTTTAGTGACGTCTACCACTGACGTCGGTACTTTAATTTACTGTGAATGAGGAACCTTCTTTTCAGTACTGATTGGATCTATCATATAAGTTTACGTCTCTGTAATGAAACGGTTGGTTCCAGACAGATCAGTTCCGATACCAAAAAGGTCACCAGTACATACCTACACTCTCAACCTGACACTTCTTTCGACTCGCGACTTCTTGACTACGAAAACTTGACACCACAACCTCTTCTGAGAACTCCCAGGGAACTTGACTTTCCTCTAGGTTGGTCAGGTAAGACTTCCTCTAGTTGAGACCTTAAAGAAACCTTCCTTACTACGATTACGACTTCGAGGTCATGAAACCGATGGAGAACGCTTCTCAACTGAGTAACCTTTTCTGAGACTACGACCATCCCTAACCCCCGTCCTCCTCTTCCCCTGCTAGATCCTACTCTACCGACCTACCGCAGTGACTGAGCTACCTGTACTCAGACTCACTTGAGGTCCTCAACCACTACCTGTCCCTCCGGACTGCACAACACTAAGTACCCCAGTGTTCCTCAGCATGTCCTGACTTACTGACTTGACTTGACTCTCTGACCAACTCATCAAGGTGACATCGTGAATGGTTACACATCTTAATAACGTGTCATTTCGTGATACGTATCCTTGAGAATGTCCCGTCATAGAACAAATAAAAAAACAACATGGAAGTCCTGAGTCACACATTTATAAGTGACTAATTCACTTTCCTATACCGCTGTTTTTCCTCTTATTTTTTCTCCTTATTTATTGGTCGAAACCGTTACCCTTACACTTGATTGTCTCTACTTATTTTTCACAGAGATTCCTTCTTAAAAGTCCTCAACTTCTGAACAACATATGAGGTGTTATCGTCAATAGTTCAACACCGTAATATAATTATCGTCTCATTTCATGTAACTTACTGCAAAATTAAAATAAAGAGACTAGGTAAATGACCTATTCGTGGTTGACTTGTCGTCACGTAAACAAGTGGTAATATGAGACTCTTAAACCATGCGCACAAAGGACTACCTTACATTTGTATTTAGTTACTTTTTAATTTAATTTTTCTTCCCATTTATTATTCTTTATTAACAGATCTATATTACTGACCTTTTACTCAAACACAAAATAAGATTCATTGGTACTCAAGTCTTAAAGTAGAACATCCGTATAGTGTGTCCCCAACCTCAACAGAACACTTGACACGTATTGGGAATCGATTGGTCAAGTCGTACAGAAATTGTTCGAGACTAGAAACGAGGTACAAGACATACCAAACCTGTAAATGCAACTCATCCCACCAACCCACGAGTTCACGTAGAGAAAGAGAAATGTACCTAGTATCAACGTAGTAAGTACAAACTAACAACCATAAGTATACATAGCAATACCCAAAGTAATACCCATTACATTCAACAAAATTTGTTGTACGACATGTAACCTCATGTCGTCTACCAAAAATGAAAACCCACTCAACAAAAATAGTCACATACGTTTATTTGGGAGTGTTCGATAATTTTGATGAATGGTCATTTCCGTAAAGGTACAAGTGTAAAAAATGACCCGTCAAACCTATTGTTAAGACCACCCAAACCCACCAATTTTGACCTCCCCTGGAAAACTCCTTTCGTATAAATTTCTTGTAAAACCCCTCCTTTAATCACCTTTGAAGAGACGACACAAATAACCATGATAATAGTCCCTCTTCCTTCGTAGAAGTATTTTAAATAAAGTGTTTAACATCAAACTCTCGTAACACGATCTATCTATGAGACGACATATTCAGTTTTACAGGACCTCTGTGGACCTTTCGTACCTTTTGTAAACCGACTCTCCAGAGCGTTGTAAATACTCATAAGGACTCACAGTCCGTTTCCTTATATTTGCACTCTCTAACAGGAATATGAGTAGATAATCTAAACGTACATTTTATGTTAATTGTTATAAAAGAATTTACGAAATCGCCGTTATATACGGGTTCTATACGCACTGTTTCCGATCACTTGAATCGAAACAGATACCCTTAGTCTCTCCCAAAGATCTTCCTTTTGTAATCGTGACATAAGGTCTCTTATGTTGATCTCGACTTAGAACTTTCTATTCAACTTTAATTGAATCATATCCCTCCTTCGATACTCTACCTCCTTAAAATCTGTCTTTTCTAACACATTTTTATGTTCCGAATTAGTATTTAAGACGGTAAATAACATGTAAATAAGTCACGCTCAATATAAAAAGTGAGTCTTTTATTTTCATTAAAATATTCTCGAAAATTAAGAGGGACTCTTTAGTAAGTAGTGGTTTATCTAGTCTATTAAAGGTAAATTCAACTAAAGTTATAAAAAAAACAATACAAAATAATAGAAACGAGTAATAAGGAGAGGATCCTTGATAAAATTAGAGACACAATTTGTAATAAAAAATTTTAAATGAATAAAATATATTGAGAAAAGTTCAATATGGAAATATAAAATCTCTTCATTATACGTTTAAAAATTTGAAGAACTATAAAAACTAAGTATGACTCTAACTTTGAGAATCAGACTATGAATTTATCAACACTGTTACCTTATTCAATGAACGAAAAAAACTTTGTTCATAGGATAAAATTTTTAACACTACTTTGGTCTCTCCTTATTGACTATGACATAAAATTTTACACATTGAGTATAACCGGATAGTTATTTACAATCGACAAATTAAGTGGGACGAAGAACCCTCCTCTATCGTAAATAATCTAAAGAGTACAATGTTAATATCGTTTGTAGGAACTCTTAAGATATGTTGGGTAGGAGGTGAAACTTAGCTTTCTCTATGATATCTTTCTAGTTTGTCAAGGGTCTTACCCTCATTAACCGAGTACATTAAATTTAAGATAATATATAGTTTTATGTAATTTAGACCAATACGTATACAATATAATAATATAACGTAGGGTAAATGTCTAATAATTTATATTCCTATCTATAAATTTCGACAAGTCATCGTCCGTGTCCTAAACTTATGTCCAAAAAATCGAAGATTTAACAACTTCTCTTACTTTTTTCTGATACGAATCTTTTTGATCTTTACGTACTATATTCCTCTTTCTTTTAGCTGGTCACACTGTTGACAACTATACGTGAGTTGACAACCTCATACCTTTCTACCTCTGACCTTTCTATTCGAACTCGAACCAATGTGTATCCGATTCTTGTACAATTCTTGTATGAAAGTAAGACGTCTACTCCCACTTAACATTCCTAAATCCTGTAGTAAAATTACCTAGTAATGTACGTATAAATCTTTCTTGAGGCCTCTGCCACTCTTCCTACTTACTCTCACCTCGGATATATCTTCAGAAATATCATACTGACCGAAGGGTCCACCGTGATCACCATTTCTTGGGCGGAGGGTTACGTCCTCTGTGTTCTCTGCACCCAAACTAGGACCCAATCCTTCTAAGGGACCTCCTCTCTTAAGATGATAAGAACGGACTTTTAAGGGCATCTGTCTCCTCGGACCACTCTATGTCAGGTATCCCGACGTGTCTCAGCCTGTGCTGATTTCGTTGAATCGTGTGTGTGAATCATACTGGTTTCCGACCCTCTGGTCAATCCTCCGGTCAATAATGATCATTATTAAGAGTACCCTCTATATTCGGTTATGAGTTCAAAGTAACGGTGTTCTCACTATATAACTTTAGAACTGTTACCACCTTAGAGATTCTTTATCATGTGTTCTTTTTATCTTCTCCTGGTTGATGACTTGAGGGTCCTGTCCATGTCAATTTTACTTGAACCATTTATCATGTTTCTTAGAGGTGAATCTGTACATCCCTCTATCGTTTCCTTAGGTACTAATACATACCGTTCTACTATTTTTCAAAGTTCTCGTTTTAAGGAAAATGGGTTCGTAGTTTCTTTTAGACTCCTCGTAAACTAAAGGTATTCTTAGAGATCTCTGGTTCTCGACCCTGGTTCAGACCCTAATGACCCAAGACAACCTTGAGGAGGGTGGGAGACAGGTCTGGAGTCAAGCGTCTTAGTATCAGTGACTCTCGAGTTTCCCTGGGACCTCTGGGTACTCATTTTCGAACCTTAGAGACGATTTTCCTTCAATTAAGAGAGAGGGATAGGAGTCGAGAGATATCCGACTCGAGACAAGAGTGACCGAAGATAGAAGTCAGAGAAGGTGGGGACCCCAACGTCTGATTGGTCGGTTAATTACTCATCAGTGTCCGACACTGGAGTAATTTTTCAACAATTACTCTGTATGACGACAAGTCCCTCATGTCGACTCCCTCCGAGGGTCCCCGGAGAGACCCCCGGACTTCCCTCTCGAATCTACTTCTCTCTCCTAGTCTAGACCCCTCTCCCATTACTTGAGTCCGACGTGTAAGTGTGGATTACTTTAGGACGACATTCGTCCGGTTGAGACTTCGAGTTCGGGGACTATCGGACGTCCGAATGTCCTGACCCACCCTAGGTCTCCTCGTCACTAAAGGGAGAATAGTCAGTCCAGACGAATTACGAAGGAGACGACTGGGTAAAACTCCCTCCCGAAGTTTTAGACTCTAATTCTTCATTAAAACACAACGGGACTCAAATACCGAGTAACTGTTAACATAGACAGAGTGTCCGAAACAAAGAAACGGTGAATAAGAGGTGTTGGTCCCGTCAGAAAGGTTTGTGTATCGACTAACAATGAAGCACGAGTTTTAAAAAATCCCTCTACCAAGTGTCTCACTCTAAGTGTCAGGATCGTTACTTTTGAACTTATAAACCAGGGACAGATAGAGGGGTGGGGTTAGAAGAGATCTGAAGAGAGGGTAGAATAGTAAAAGTAACAATAATGGCGACAATAGTGGTAGTAGTAACAGTCCTAATATGGTCGTATGAATTGTAAAGGTATCGTGAAAAATCAGAAGTTGTCACAAAATATGCATAATTAAGTAAATTTAGAGTGTCGTTGCATTCCGTTATCCACGGCACTAATAGACGTAAAAAATCTAGTTTAACGGTTGTAGGTAACCGAGTATCTTTTTCGTTCTTTTAATGTATTTTGCAAACGGAGTAACTAATACGACTTCTGAAACTGATACACCTAGTGTTTTTTGACGCCCTTTTAGAATTCCTCTATCCTTATGGTCTGGTGGAATGGACGAAGGACTCTTTGGACATATGTCCAGTTCTTCGTTGTCAATCTTGGTCTGTACCTTGTTGTCTGATCAATTTTTAACCCCTTCCTCATGTAGTTCCGACACATAACAATGGGACGAATAAATTGAATGTGTGTCTCATGGAGTACACTTTACGGTACAACCTACTCCGTGTTCGACCTTAGTACTTACGATCCTCTTTATAGTTGTTGGAGTCTATACGTCTACTGTGTGGTGGGAATACCACCTTTCACTTCTCCTTGATTTCTCGGAGAACTTCCACTTTCTCCTTTCACTTTTTCGACCGAATTTTGAGTTGTAAGTTCTTTGTACCGTAGACCAAGGTAGTGAAGTACCGTTTATCTACCCCTTTGTTACCTTTGTCACTCTCTGAAATAAAAGAACCCAAGGTTTTAGTGACGTCTACCACTGACGTAGGTACTTTAATTCTATGAACGAAGGACTTTCTTTTCAATACTGGTTGGATCTGTCGTATAATTTTTCGTCTCTGCAATGAAACGGGTCTTTCTAGTTAGATCAGTCTCGAAAAAGGTCATCAGTACATACCTACACTCTCAACCTGATATTTCTTTAGACTCTGGGTTTCTTAACTACGAAAGCTTTACACCACAACCTCTTCTGAGAACTCTCAGGGAACCTGACGTTACTCTAGGTTGGACAGTTAGAATTTCCTTTAGTCAGGACTTATAAGTAACCTGATAAGTAACCTACGATTTCGAGGTTATGAAACCGGTGGATTACGCTACTCGGCTGAGTAATCTTTTCTGTGACTACGACCCTTTCTAACTTCCGTCCTCTTCTTCCCCTGTTGTCTCTTACTCTACCAGTCTACCGTAGTGTCTGAGCTACCTGTACTCGTTCGAGGCCCTCGACCACTACCTGTCCCTTCGGACCGTACGACGGTAGGTACCCCAGCGTTTCCCAACCTGTGTTTTCGCTGACTTGTCGTTGTCATCTATTGCACCTCAGTTCTATACGACACGTTGAACAGGTCATAGAATGTCGATGAGTCTTTCTCTCCGTCCTAATGTTAGGTCCGTAAATCCGGAGACTCAAATACGAAAATGTGTGATCCTTATGAACGAAGACAATGGAAAATGTGAATGATGAGTAAACAGAACCTTACGAATAGAGTGTATGTTAAAATTTGGAACTGACGAAGAGTGTGAAGAATGTAACCATGATGAAGATTAGTAATGCGTACACAATAATAGATAACAGGATTACAAATATACAGTCGGACGAGGGGAAACCTGACTTTCAAGAACGTGAACCTAACTCGACCCGAGTCATTAGTAATGACCCTTTTACAATCAGCGATTCAGCACAGGCAAAACTGGGGTACCTGACATCGGACGGTCCGAGGAGAACTTTAAGAGGTCCGTTCTTATGACCTCACCCAACAGTAAAGGAAGAGGTCCCCTAAAAGGGTTGGGCTCCTACCTTGGGTCCAGAGGACATAATGTCCGTTTAAGAAATGGTAGACCCAGTGGTTCCTTCGGTTTGTAATGACACCAGAATTCACTTAGAAACTCATAAATAATATAATAAAATTTGTGTATGATATAACATAAGAGAGACTCTTTAATATTTGATTTAAGAACTGGAGAGAGGGTGTCGCTACAGGGATATCGGTAGGCGTATACGAGAAAGAGGAATGAAAGGGTAAAGTTATTTTTCATAGAGATAGTTATACTAAGTAATACATTCTTTAAACTCATATCTGTAACCGTGGAAGGGTTATGATTTAGTAATAGTCGAGACTAGATGACGGTAAAGTATGATCAGAGAAAGGAATGTAAGAACGGTGGATGTTATTTAAGAAGTGGGTTCTCTGTATCAATAGAAAAATTTTATTAACGGAGAACGAATTATACGAAGTTACCACCAGGTACATTAAATCTAATTGTAAATTTGAGATATTGTATTAGTTTTTCTTCAAGACTTACCAGACTGGAAAAGAACGAACATATCCATTAAAAATGAAGAGAACAGGAATAAGTCTTCGTCTAAAAAAAAAAAAGGAAGACCAAAACCACAGTCCCATTGTGACTGGAATGTATTACTCAACCCTATACAAGGGAGGAGTATATAAAACCTTCTCCGACTCCTCCTAACGATAACTAAGAAAAAATTTACAAACCATCTTAACTGGTCACTTCGACAGACCAGGACTTGAAAACAAAAAACTCTAAAAAGTAATTACTAAGTTCGAGGATCGATCTTTGACCAGACAAGTCTAAAAGCCATTGAAGTAATGAGTTAGAACCTTTTAACATACAAAGACCTTTAAAAAGATAAAGAAGATCCAACAGGTCAAACAACTGTACACTAATAAACATCATTAGGGAATACTCGGAAATATAAAGACATTATAGTCAACGTTACACAATACGGGTTCCAGGGTTAGGGGTCTTGACTCTCTTGTTCTGTAGGTGTCGTTACGTTTGCGTTTTTCCCTTAAATAAAGATCGAGCTCGGTCCTGGGTTCAAAGTAGGTTACGTTACCTCACCTTGTTCCCTGGGCTCGGGTCTTAATGTCGTCACAAATATCCCAATTTTGTTTCTGTCCCTCAACTGTCCCCGCCTAACCAACGTTCCCAAGGAATCGTAAACGATTAACCGATCTAAAAGTGCACCTCCAAAAGCAGGAACAGGACTATTCGAACTTGGTCCGATGTCCCTCATATGACTAACCAGCTCAGGACCGCGGACGTCTCCTACTAGAGTCGAGGAGGAACCGTTATTGAGTCGGGGAGACATTTCCTCTGAATCCGGATGGAACCGGGGGACTTCGGACAGTACCGTGGACAAACCAGGATTGTAAGGGGGGACACAAAACTAGGAACTCTCCTTAGAAGAAGAGGTAAGACTCTGTGACGGACTATAACAACGGAGTCATGGTAATGGACTTGCCATGACTAAACAAGAGAATGTTTCTAATAGTTAAATAAATTTTATGTACCCGGTTTTCAATCTTACTCATCCTCATATTACTCACCAGGCTCATCCCATCTTTAATCACAACAATCGGTTCCTCTGACTACCTTGGTTCTGAGCTTGGTGGGGACGACCCGAAGAACGAGAGAGAAGACGACACGATTAGAAAAAGAATGAAAACGGTATCTGAAAGAGAGGTGGGGTCACACCAGACGTATTTTCGTTGTAAGAAGAGGGTTTCAGTGTGTATTAGGCGGAACCACATCCCTCTAGTTCAAATCCGGGGAAGACAAAACATTTTGATGAAGACTGTCACTTCAATCCCTAATAAGTTCCACCGACTAACTGACAAGATATACCCATTACAGAAATAGATAACGGCGAGTATCCCTTCACTTAGGGACCAAAACGTATCAGTCCCTACAATAAGAACAGGGACGGGACCGTTAGGGCTCTGGCTTGTACAAGTGATCACACCACCAACACTATCCGAGAGAGAATTGAGACAAAAAGGGGTTGACTAGATATCAGAGGAACCGGGTTATCAGTATGTATCGAAGAAGACCCACTATATTCTAAAACCCGTAGTGTCAGTGATTATGTATTTTGAGAGATAAGCCTAATTTCTGGCCACGTATATCTGTGCCTCAGTCGGGCCATACACTCGTCTGGGTGGTAGGGGGACGGAGTCCGTGTTAGGTAAAATAAACCAGGTCAAGAGACTCTGACTGACAAGCCCGCGTGTTCCCTCAGAAAAGTTCACCTTGAAATGGATTCGTTTCAGGAGAAGGGGTTAGAAGAAAGTATCACTCTTGCTGGGATACAAAAGAGGTCACTGTAACTCCACCTAGACTCGACCACCTGTCTGACATTCTTTGTAGATTCGGATAACGAAGTATTTTCCCTCCCATTTCTCACATCGTCTCGGTTGTTCTAACTCAACGAGACCCCAATCTTACCAAATTCCGAAATTTCCGACGAAATCGATCTAGGGTATTGCCCAGGCTGCAAAGTTCCAACCTCCACCTCCTGTTCCCCAACTCTCGGAGACGATATAATCCGACCGGAGGACCAGTTCTTTGCCTCCCGCATCCCGAGTCTTAACATCAGGAGACTCAACCTAGACGGAATTTGTGGGAAACACCCGGGCCTAAAAGTTAGACTAACCCCGGATGTGAAACCCAAACCTATCCAAGATACTAGACTGAGTGTTAGTTCTAAGGGGGTCCCAAATGTGACTTGGGTAGCCGGACATCGACCTTCGGGGTTCTATTAGGTCTGTGGGTTCTGAAAAGGACGTATCGGTTGAAGACCAACTTTCAATTAAAATGGACTCGTTAGAGTAGAAATCCATAGAGTAGAAGGACTAATATCTTAAGTATCTTAAGGAGAGAACTGCGTCCGACTCACTTCCTCTTCAACTGATTTAGAGCCAACGATTAAAAGGTAGAGGGATGGGGTCGTAAACTTCAGTGTGTCGAGGTACTGGATGTCTTTATTACAACATATGAGGGTGTTCAAAGGAGCAGTGAAAATACTGGTCCTGTACGGGTTTTTGGAGATTTAGCCTGGTTTTCGGGACTGGTTCCCCACAGGTGATTCAGGAATTTCAGTTTTATATTCAGTCCGGTGGTCCACCACAAGCCTCCTACATAGAGTCACCAACATAACTCATGGAGAGCGCAGTCGGGTAAAACTTCAGAGGTCCATTAGAACTGTCCAACTACACCCAGTCACGACCGTCAAAGCCCCAGCTCCTCCTGTCGGTAGTAGTCCTCTCAGTCTCACTAGGCAGACTCTAGACGACAGCCTGCTCGAAGTTAAAATTCCCCAACCTCCCTACGTCACAACTGAAGGTAGGAGAAACTCGGGAGAGAACAAGGAGACCTCACCGGACAGCGTGCACCAACGTTACATGGGTCCCAGGTTAAGGCAGATGGAACTCCCGTCATCCCCACCATTCTTCTTGTTGTATTCCCGGGAAGGTAGAACCAAGATTCCAGGAACTGACCACAGAAAATTGGGTCTGGGTTAGAGGGCCCGGATATAATACTCTACCCTAACAAGGAAGTAAAACCGGGAGTACTTAAAGGGCATGGTTACTGGTCTATACAAAGACGTGGAATGAGTTTCGATCGTAGAGGACAACCTTTCGTGCATCGCTCTCTCCACCAAACCAGAAAAGGAGTTTACGACCTGTTTGCCCCCCGTCTGAAGGTATATGTTAAAGTTTCCCTCAGTTTGGGTCAAATATCCCCCACAAAACACGGACTTTTTCGCGCTTCCCTTCCTCCCAGTGGGTCAGGGGCAGTCAGAGATAACGGTCAAAACAATTTCAAAGAAAATCCCAGGCTAAGTAAGAAAGATGGACAGGACTCGAGACCCCTGACATAAGCGTTACATTGAAGGTAAACCAGGGGTCCCGACTCCGGTCAGGGACTTGTTAAAATGGGTGTTTACGTCCAGGTAATAGTCTCGGCTATCTACGGCCGTCGGGTTTGGATCCATATTAGAGAAGATCCTCGAAGAATCGATGATGATAGCGACAGAGGAAGAATCATCCCATTCGAAGATGGGTGGGTCTTTTGCATAGTTGGTTTTGATTGTCCATTGCCATGGGTATGAACGGACCGGAATGGAGTCACTTTAGATAGAGGGTTACTACAGGACCGGAAAGGGGGCCTATAGAATGTGGACACACGACAGGAAAAGGGCCAGAGTAGTAGACTGTCCGGAACGTCCACTCCTGATATAGGACCTATCAAAAGAAGACAACCCCTTTCGCGTCGACGCGACAAACATCCTCACAGTTTCAGAAAAAGAGAGGGTTTACCCATCAAACTACATTTACCCATGTCTCTACGGACGGGTCTAGTCGTCCTTCGTTGTTCAACAGTAGAACCAGGGCTATGGTAGGCAAAAACGGTCGTCCTGCCCACCATAATAGAACGTGGGTCGAGTTTAGTCTCCCCCTCATATGCCCCGAACCCCCTTCACAAGGGTAGGGTGTCAGTCATATACCCGAAGCACCAGAGGTCGTCGACGGAGTGCCCGACGACGTAGCCGTCGTGCCAACGGAGCCCGGGACCGTGGGAGAGGAAAGACCACAGGGCCCTGTCCGTGATACCTATGACGGGCCCCGTTCACCTGGCGACGGTTCTCAGACGCATAGAGTCCGTGTAAAAATTAGAGAAAAGGGAGGCGGCAGCTCTCGGGGACGAGAAATATATACCCCGGAACTTACACGTGTCACGGCTTTCGTATAGCCGACAGTCACATTTATGACTAAGAAAAAGGAAAACGGGAGAGATCACGACCATAGTATCGATAGTCAAGACGAAAAACCCGACTTCAAGGTCCCCCGTTCCGGAGTCGGGTCTACTAGGAAGGTCACAGTAGATGATACCGACGGGGGTGAAAAGAGACAGGTAGGAAATATATTGACGAGGGCAGGCACTTGGTATGGTCGAGTGACAAAAGATTACCGTTCAGTGACTCCAGAAAAGCATACCGCCAATGGAGTCGATTGTGAAGTTGTGTCAGTACCTCCCCGGGTAGGAAGAGGCCCTACCCATCGTTTCACCGTCCCAAGTCTTTTGTTCCACAAACTTTCACATAGGCCCCTCGTAGGTCGTCGTCCCGGACCATTACCCAATTCGGTCGTAATCTTTAGGTGAATGGTCCACCGACAAACTCCTAAGGGAGATACCGTACTCCTCACATCTGGTCCTCTGCGACAGGTATTCAGTTGAACAGTCGTAGTACCTGTTCCTCTCGTCACCGGCGCTACTATGCCTCTGGCCCACCGGTAGGGCGTCGATGACCCAGGTCAACAAATCTCTCTATACGGTGTCCGACAGAGGTGCCAGGGGTAACGACGCAGTCCTGAGGGAAGGGATGAAGGACGAAAAGTAGGTGTTTGTCAACTTTGTCGAATCGACCCAGGCCTTCTCGTTCCCGACCCCGAAGGTCATTGCGGACAGCTTCAAGGACTTTACGGGCGGAGTGACCGAGTCAGGTTCAGGTCAGAGATAAAAGAGACGAAGGAAGTATATCTCCAGTCCGGAAAAGTCGTTTGGGGTATTAGGTATCGGACGTCATGGGTTGGCAGGGATCTTTGAGGGAGTGGACGGCCCCTCAACTTCCGAGTCCCTAGACATCTTATCAGAGAAAGTATCGGACTCAGTTGGTAGAAACAGGGACAAAATAAAATATAGGGTTTATTTACTGAAGGACAGATCGTCAAACCCGGAAGAAACGTGAACGGGCCATGGGGTTACAGGGGTTTCAGACCTCCTCTAGCGGACACCGGAAGTCCGTATGGGGGGATCAGCATCGCCGGTCGTAATCCAGTAAATGTATGACGTCGTCTTGCTGAAGCCCCACCGACCAAGCTATGAGTGTCTCTAGAAGCGGGTCTCGGAGTAACTTGTTGAAACCGCTCAAAAACTTGGGGACACCCTCCGCTCAGGTCCAGTCGACGGGGTGTCAAACCGGTAGGAGCAGTCGGGTAAGTTTACGCTTCTAAAAGACCGAGACCCCACGGTTTCCGTTCGACTTTTTCCGTAGAAAGTTCAGATTTTAACATATGGTCCGTATCAGACCACCGTTCGACGAGTCCTCCCACATACCCTATCCCTGTCACCCTACTTACAGTGAGTGGGTAAACAACTGAAGTGCTTCTAAAACCTGACCAGATTTCAGACGAGGGGGCCCGAAAAAGTGTCCGTTGTCCCCTCATAAGGTATCCCTGACCGTGAAAAACTCTTAAGGACGGAAATCCTCCACGACCTACACACCGTACTAAGGAACGTCCCAGAGGACCGAGTACCCTATGACAAAGTGGGAGTGTCCTTATCGTAAACGAAAATTAAGTTGTTGTTACCCTCCAGAAACAAATCGGTCAGGATGAGAACGATAGAGACGGGTCCGGTCTCCCATAAAGACTTAGGTGACAACGTATCGTCCTAGGTGGCGACGTCCCCCTAAACCACTTATATCAGATATAAGTAGAGAGTCACGGTCCCTATCTTGTACTTAACCAACAGGTTCGGGCAGACACTGACTATAGGGGGGTCTCAGTTTCACTTAAACGCGTAACTGAAACCGGTTATCCAGAGAAGGATTATTTCCCCGGCCTGTAAGACCCTAGTGGTCTTTACTCACCCTGTGGGCAACCCGAGGGTTCAGGTGAAAGACAAATCATCAGGTCATTATAGAGAAACAGGACTACCGAGGGACCTGGTTCGATCAGAAAAACCTGTAGCCGGGTTTCAAAACCAACTTTTGACTCATAACCCGAGGGCATAGGTGGTACTTCGGCTGGCCAAAGGGGAGGTGTAATTATCAATGGGTCCTGAGCCCCTCTCCACGGCCCGGGACTGGGGGGATTAGTGATAGAAGGGGCCGTATATTCTGCGCCCAGGGGCTCCTTCTAAGAAGACAGAATGTCAGAAAAAGAAGTCGAGAGAGAACCCCGTGAGTAAAAGGGTCACAGGGACGAGAAACATCATGCGCGTGACCAGAGAGAAATCCCGTCCAGATCGACCAAAAAGGAAAGGAGGGCTGACCCATAGAAATCAAGAACCCCGAAGTCCGGGGAAAGAGCAGGGGTGTTTTTCCTAGACTCGATCGAGAAAGACTAAAGAGGCCAAAAGAAACCGGGATATAAGGGAAAGGAGGACAGATTAGGCAAGGAGTATAAGAGAAAGAAGGGCAGATTAGGTAAGGCGGGAGAGGAGTCCCCAGAGAGACAATAATTTGTGAAAGAGTCGACGGGAATGGTCTAGGACATAACTCTTAAGGGGGTCGGGAAGATAGAAGACATTGAAAGAGGACTATAGACCTCGACGGACCAAGTTCTTTCGATTGTCTTGACGACGCGCACTGAGTAGTCGGACCCCCAGGTACCCACATATGACGGATTTCCGAAGGTAATTGGAGAGATTCTTCCGACGGCCCGAGAGGAAACCGAGGACAGAATAGTCTAAGTGGAATCTATTTAAACAACCAAAAGACCGACGACGGGCCTCCGGCCGGTAATCTCAGACTGCTTTCTGCGCATCTGCGAGGGATGGCAGGTGTGTGAGTTTCAGGGTCAAGTCGACGTACCTTCCCTTGGGAAGAAGGTGATCTACCCCGACGTACCAGCCGGAGGGTAGTCGAGGCCCTTGCACAAAGGTACGAAGGCTGTCTTAAGCGAGGGCAAGGAGACACCACTTTTCGTGGACATTGTCGACGACTGTTAGTAGGGTTCATCCTAACACTCATTTGTCCTATCACAGATTTTCTAGTTATTCCGGAACCCCGAAAAGTCTTTTTCTCCCCAAAACTCGAAAGGTCAATATATCCAGTGACCAGCTCTTGCCGGTTATGACTATCGAGGCAAGAGACAGTCCTAAACGGCCGGGCTGGTCCTGTCCTTCGCGAGTTTGCCATCTGCTTCCCCGGAGAACCGAGGGCATCAGTCTGCTCAGGGGCAGGGGATCCCAGGAAGACGCTCAAGGGACCCGACCGGGGAGAAGGACGACGCCTCGGCTCCCAAGACTCAAGGGAGAAACAAGAGGCCTGCTGTGGACTCCATGGACGCCCTCGTTCCCACCGCCCTATATGCCCCCTCCGCTCTAAAGTCACAGATTTAGTTAGTCTGATCCCATATCCCTGCTAAGGACCTCATAGCCAAAGAAGGCCGAGAGGGCACGGAGGGCCAAAAGAAGGAATCTCCAGAAGGTGGTCCTGGACGCCTTGTCTTCGTGACCCCCCCAACACTTGTTTCCCAAAGTCGGTCTGCCCTCCCAGAAGATGATCTAAAAAGGTCTGGTCTTACATTCCTCGAACCAGGCCTACCGGGGCTCCCAGTCCTCGGTAATAGAAAAGAAATTGTCGGACCTACTGGGCGTCGGGCTTTCAAGGGAGGCCGCCGGTCGGCTGGACTTTACAGTCGGTGAGTCTACTCGTATCCCAAAAATCGAACGAGAAGAAATGATCGTCCCTACCTAAGGCTCGGAACCTGAATTTTAGCCTTTTTACCAGTCAGTAATGTCTATCGCCACATCTTATTGAAACTGGGTACCGCCGTGGTAGGTGTTATTTACGTGTTTGTCGTTCGTGCCGCGGCCGTGTGTCTCTGTTCGCTGTCTGTCTTCTACTCGTTTATAGCCGGTTTTTATGACTTGATCCAAATAGGACCCAATGACAACAGGACAAGGGGTTTCAATGGAATGGCTTCCCACTGGTCTGAGTCCTAGCCCTCTTTGCAAAAGGGGGTAAGGAAATGTCTTGCCGAGTGTCTTGGTCGACGGAAGGTCGAGCTTACGACCCGGGGCCTGAATTCGACCGACCCACTGAGAGAGCGGGGGACTGGACTACGGCCGCAGGATTATATGAAGGAGGATGAATCCGAAGGGAATACGGACCTTTCACAACAACAAGAGTCAGTCCCCTAGGACCTACTCGGGGGTTTACAATACGGACTCCAGGGTTAGGGGTCTTGACTCTCTTGTTCTGTAGGTGTCGTTACGTTTGCGTTTTTCCCTTAAATAAAGATCGAGCTCGGTCCTGGGTTCAAAGTAGGTTACGTTACCTCACCTTGTTCCCTGGGCTCGGGTCTTAATGTCGTCACAAATATCCCAATTTTGTTTCTGTCCCTCAACTGTCCCCGCCTAACCAACGTTCCCAAGGAATCGTAAACGATTAACCGATCTAAAAGCACACGTGCCCGAAAGAGCCCCCTCCAAAAACAGGAACAGGACTATTCGAACTTGGTCCGATGTCCCTCATATGACTAACCAGCTCAGGGCCGCGGACGTCTCCTACTAGAGTCGAGGAGGAACCGTTATTGAGTCGGGGAGACATTTCCTCTGAATCCGGATGGAACCGGGGGACTTCGGACAGTACCCCGGACAAACCGGGATTGTGTTACAAAGGAGAAAGTAAAGACTAAAATAAACTCAGAAAAAAAAGGGAAACCAAGAAATTTCTAAATGAATCTCATTTAGAAATGAAATTTCTAAATGATGAAAGTTCTTCTGTCGAGTATCAAAAAAAAAAAAAAGATTAGAAAAGATAACAGAAAAACAGAGATAAAGTAAATAAAGATGAGTCTAGAAACAATAAAAGAATGAAGATGATTGAGACACGAAGTAAATAAAAATAAAAAGACCAAAGAACTCTAAATTTCAATCCAATCCAATAAATAGAGTTTATTTATTGAATCCAGTTATTCTTCAGAAAGAGAAATAAAATAATAGTGATAAATAACGATACTTGAAGGGTGAATCTCGAGGAAAACGACGTAAAGTATTCACAAAAATACAACATAAAGGTAAAGGTAAACATAGTTCCACAAAAAAAAGGGAAATATAAAGAAAAAACTGGGTAAGTCATCCTACTACAAACAAATTAGAAGTATATAAACACTTAAAAGGTCAAAAGAAGAACATCAACCAAAGATCAAAGTAGGATAACACCAGTCTTTTCTACAAACTATATTAGAGTTAGAATATAAATAATTCTGAACAAAACACGGGATCGGATACTTCATAGGACCTCTTGCAAGGCACACGTGAATTCTTCAGACACATAAAACAGGAAAAACCTATCTTACAAGAGATATACAAACAATTCCGTTAGACGAGATAGTACAATAAATTCCCGTTACAAAGAATAACTAAAAAGACTCACTATATAGGTAACTACTTTAACACCATAATTTCAGGGAATCATAATAACATATCGATAAATAAAGAGAGAATTCCAGAAATTTCAAAACGAAATATATAAGACCACCAGGATAAACTCATATATTTATAAATGTTTACGATAACCTAAACTGCGAAAATAGTAGTATACTATTGAAAAATTTACAGAGTAATATAAGTATGGAGAAAGAGAGAGAGGACCCCCTAAGGAAATTACATTTACAATAAGACAAGCTACACACGAAATTCAAGGAATTCGATAGAGGTAAGAAAGGGTAAGAGAAAAGAAAAACGACGACATTAATCTACTCAAGGTGATTGGATAGAAACTCGGATGACTGGGAAAAATGTCAAGTAGATCCGACAAAAACTTTGAGAGATCATATAAAAAGTGAAGTCAATAACATAAGGAGTCAAGACACTGAAAACAAACAATGAAAACATATAACAGAGAAATAATTTTAAGAGTGAAACGAGTAGGAAACAAGAGGACTTGAATCACTCGTAGAAATACTGATAATAAAAATTGAAGTAATCCATTTATTGTAGAGTAAAGTATTCAAAAAAAAAAGACTCCAAAATCGAACGAGAAGTAAACCTTGTATAGGAAGACAAAGTAAAAGGAACTGAGACGCACCCAAAAAAATTGTGATCTATTTTATCGGTGGAACGAGTCAGAACTTCCTCACCGGGGTATATACTCTATTTTGAAGAACAAGTCACAACGGGATCGGGAACCAACAGAGAGTTTGAACACTAACAGGTTCGTTGGACTAAATAACAATCACCCGAGGGTCATCAACTCCCATACGGTTCTCAATAGTCACAGGGTTTCCCCTTCTAGGGACAATCTTGGATATAAGTCCAATTAACCTTCAGTCTGGGTATCCGTCGTTCCAAACTTCATAAGTTTATATGGAGAAAGTCCTCTGCTGACCCTTTCTTGTAAAGATAGACAAGGAAGACGTGATTCAAACCCCGATATTGGTTAAGTGTCGACAAAAACAAATGATGGTAGGGTACTTGGGTACATATGTTTAGAGTGACCGGTGGTCTCGTTCCAATAGTTCCCACCGTCAGTGTTACAGTTACATACTCGAAATATGTGTTCAAGAAAAGAACCTCTGTGACTATGGACCCTCTCCCTGTTTCCCTCTGCCGTTTCTACCGTGGGTGATCGAAGGAATTAGAGACCTGTCTTAATATATATAAAGTTATATATAAATCAATCTTAGAACAGGGAATTCGGTGTCGATACTTTTATTCAAATAACCAGAGAAAGGGTCTTTCTGTCTCCATATAAAGTCGGACGATAGAAATGAGATACAAGACCCCCGTTATAGATCAATTTATTACAAAGAGATAAACATATCAGGATCCCTTGAGTACTTGTATTCTTGATAATCGGTGGTCTAGGTCCGTTAGGTCCCCGTAAGGGACCCACCGTCGGTCTCGTTGACCCACCCTGTGCTGAAAGTGTCCGAGGACAGTTAAACTTTTTTGTGATTTTCAACTCGCGATACAAAATAAACCACCCTGAAGTTCGGGTCCTCTATCGTAGACTTTACTGGGACTATCTTCCCCTCCCATTCCCTCCTCGGTCCAATATATCTTCAAAACGTTGTTTCCGTCCAACAGAAGTGTAGTTTTCTAATAACAATCACTTTCTTTTGGTCTGTAGGGTTCAATACCTTAAATCGTGAAAAGATACATACCTTTCCATATTCTCAGACCCGAGTCACTTTAGTAAGGAAAGTATACGTAGAGTCGATAGGACCCGGTCATAGGACACAAAAAAAAGTGTAAGACTCGAAGGAACCTCGAGTAGGATCCCTCACTGATCATACTGTCAGATTACCCATAATCTATCGTCCATAAGAAGAGGAAGAACTCACGGGACTAACAAGACCTCGAGTGTAACCTTCCGACGTTAGAGACTACCGACACTGTAGGAACACACGACTATACCGTCCTTCATCAGGTAAAGAGTCAGGAAAGACCCTCTATGACCGGTAGACCTTACACCACCTACCTCTCACACTTCTATCACGAACGGGAACTTCCAGAGACTTCTCTAGTGTCAACCGGGAATTTAAACATAAAGTAATCTTCGACCGGGAAATCCACTTTCGCAACACGATACGACACGAATCAGAGAGTCAACACAGACTGAGACGCTGGGGTACCTGACATCGGACGGTCAGAGGAGACAGGTATCCCTAAGAGAAAGAGGTCCTTTCTTAGGACCTCTTCCAACGGTACGGGAGTAGGTCCCGTAGAATGGATGGGTCCCTAGTCTGGGTCCAGAGGACGCAACGTCCGTCTAAGAAATGACAGGAATTTCTATTCGATTATTCTTTCGACTCGAGACTTCTTAACTACGAAAACTTGACACCACAACCTCTTCTGTGAACTCTCAGGGAACCTGCCGTTCCTCTAGGTTGGTCAGGTAAGATTTCCTCTAGTCAGGACCCACAAGAAACCTTCCTGACTACGATTTCGACTTTGAGGTTATGAAACCGATGGAGTACACTTCTCGACTGAGTAACCTTTTCTGAGACTACGACCCTCCCTAACCCCCGTCCTCCTCTTCCCCTGCTGTCTCCTACTCTACCGACCTACCGTAGTGGTTGAGCTACCTGTACCCAAACCCACTTGAGACCCTCAACCACTACCTGTCCCTCCGGACCGCACGACGCTAAGTACCCCAGCGTTTCTCAGCCTGTGCTGACTCGCTGACTTGACTTGACTTGACTTGACTTATCCGAAGAAAGTGTCTTTCCGACCCACAGTATCAGACAACTGAAAAAAGACGGCAAGGGATTCCACGTCGACCAATTCTTGATAAAGAGACAAACAATACCAGGATACCCCGGGTACTTTGATTCGGGGTAACCAGTGACACATTAGCTCCTCGTAGGTGACCCGTAATCAGTGTTTTTGGTCCCGCCACCTGTACACGGGAGGAAAGACCCTCTACGGCCGTTAGGTCCCGCCACCTGTACGCGGGAGGAAGGACCCTCTACGGCCGTTAGGTCCCGCCACCTGTACGCGGGAGGAAGGACCCTCTACGACCGTTAGCCGTCAGGTCGTCTCCCTCTCGAACTTCTCTCACGGATGGGAGACTCCAGAGACCTCTCCCAGGGTCCCCCGGAAATCTACACGCAAATTATACTTCGGACGGGGGTTCCCACGTGGATACTTCTATTCGATCATCCAGAGAAAATGTCTTTCTGACCCACGGAATCAGATAACGAAAAGACGACACGGAACCCTACACCGGTCACCTCTTGAGAAAGAGATAATGTCAGGATGCCCTGGACTCTTATATTTGGATCGACCGGTGGTCTTGGTCCACTGGTTCTCCACAGGGGACCTACTGTGGGTGTGTTTAGCCCCATGGTCTGTTTGTGTGTTCGAGGAAGAGTTCTCTATGAATCCTCGACCTCGCTCCGTCTCACTCTCACGTTTCTCACGGGTGACCGGAGGTAGAAACCTCTCATAAAGTCCTTCAGAGATCTACACACAATTTAATCTACGAACGGGGAGTCCGACTACAAAATTCTATTCGTTTATCCAGATGGAGTACCTTTCAGACTCGTGAAAAGTCAACCGACGGAGACGACTCGGGACCCCGGGACCCCACCCTCCAAGACACACTCGGTAAATTCTTGACAAAGAGTCCAACGATATCGGAACACCCGAAGTACCTGTGTTCAAGACAACCGTAAACGTCGATATACAAAACTCCCGAACAGAGTATCCACGTTCAAAATTTTAACCCCATGGTACATATCTCAAATTTGAGAAGTGAGGAGTCCCTTCACTTCCTAACACTCAAGGGAGGGTTGACACCGGTATCACGACCCCAACCCAATACTATTCTAACACAGAGTCAGAGAGGATCGACCAAAAGATAAAAATGGAGTAATAAGGTTACACACCCCTAGTACGTAGATTAAACCCCAAAGAAAGTCTCCTTTGAAGGTGTACACCGACATCTCAATCACGTAGACACCCTCCTGCACTCAAGTCCTAGGACAGATACACCGGTAGAACTCGGTCTCGTGGGTACGCAGAGAAAGAAATCTAAGTTGACTTTCATAACGAGTACCAGTAGATAGCTTCTGGACGTAGACACAATAAAAGGGGGACTCTGTAAAACAGGGTTTCCTCTCTTAAAAGTCTCATAAACAATACCTTCGTAGTTGACTTTTCTTTTACATGTTGGATTTTCAAATCTTAATACGAAACGAGTCATGGAATGACTCCTGATATCGGGTCCTACGTCGGAGTGTCTATGGAGACTCCTTGACAAGGTTTCTCCATTCCCTCCTCGATCCTTTATGTCCTCACAAACCACCTTTTTTTGTGGTTTGTTTGTTATTGTTTTCTTGGGTGGTACATCAACT
This sequence comes from Capra ibex, assembly GCA_006410555.1. Classification (NCBI taxonomy): domain Eukaryota; kingdom Metazoa; phylum Chordata; class Mammalia; order Artiodactyla; family Bovidae; genus Capra; species Capra ibex. The sequence goes on along the minus strand of SJYO01033645.1, from coordinate 21,377,183 downwards.
TCTAGTTCTAATGGCGATTAGTATTCTTTATCTGTAAAGTTCAATTACTAAAATCACAAAAAGACACATACTCTTCTACGTTCTCAGACCCGAGTAACTTTAATAAGGAAACTATACGTAAATGGTCGACTCGAGACTCCCTTCGAGTAGTTTCTGACTATAGGACGAAAAGAGGGGAGACTTGAGAGGAGTGACAGTCCAAACCGACCTCACCGACCACCGAACTATCCTCCGTTGCAGAAAGCAACTGACTTCACCGTCCGTTGTAAAAACAGGTATTCTCATAGACAGTAGATCGACATTCAGTCCTATCATCACTATCGTATCCAACACTACATGAAGTAGGTAATTTTAGAGTCACTGAAAGTAGTTGTAATTGAATATAAGATGACTACGATGGAAAAGTCACACCCAAATGACGTCACAGAATGAGGTAAAAGAAAAGTGTCCTCCTAGACACCCTTACCTCGTAAGAGATAGAGTTTATAACAAAGTACCGACTCCTTCTTATGTCTCAACCATTTGGTGTTTTATTGACAATTTTCAAAGTCGAGACTTTCCTGTGTGAAGTTTAGGTGTAAGTGTTTTGTTTCCGCCAGTGTACCCGTTTTAAATCGTCTCTCTCTACATTTTAAGAACGTGTCTCCTCTCCATGTCGTTCAGTGTACCAGTTCTACCTGGGAACGTCACGTCCTTATATATTTACCAGATGTCTCTTTTCTTGACATGTAACATTGCATTATACATGATGAGAGACATAACAGAAGATCTTTCAATTTTAAAGAACTAACTTTACCATAAAAAGTTGTTTACAGAATAACAACTTATATACCTATCATATCAGTACATTGATCTAACCGTCTTTCATGCAAGTAAACATTATCTAAAGACTCAAACAAAGTGAACAGAAATAACAACGTAGTCATACTAAAATGACTCTCCATCCTTCATGAAAATGGCGTTACTATATAAACACGATGTAAGTAACTTTGATTCTCGAGACAAAAAGAAACGGAAAAAAATTGTAACGTGGATAAAAGAGATTTTTATATAAACTATTCGGTTATCGAAAAGTAAAAAAGGACATTTATAGAAAAAAAGTTCATGACTATGAAATGATTTTAAATATAGATTGTAGACCTTTATTTAAATTGGAGAATCATCAAATATAGACTTCAATATGTACAAGTTTATTACATGTACACTGTTTAGTGTTTAACATTGTTTTTAACAAAAAAAAATGACTGTATTATAATGTTTTTAATTAATAATAGAGTATTAATCCCTTAGTAACACATTATAGAAGTACAGATGTTTTAAATGAGACACCTAATAACTACTATTTACTTACTATCATACTATACTACGGATAGTTCTATTTTTATGAACATCTAATTTCAACCCTTGAGTCTTTAAGATAAGAATTTGTCTTCTTTTTATTATACTTGATATTGTACTTTACAATTTAAACTGACCGGTTCGTTACTATTATCTCTAAATCTAAAAAATAAAACAGTATGAGTAAATAGAGATATGTCTTTTTCAGTGTAATACGAGTTTAGAAAACACAGGAATGACTCAAAAAGATCGATGATATTGTTAATGACTCTCTCTTAATCTGTTTAAAGGAGGATCCTAAGATTCTTAAAAGATAAATAGAAAATTTAAGACAGTAAAACCTAAGCACATAGAACTTCGACACTAATATCTCCGTGAGTTTAAATCCCAACAAGCAGTCTGTCAAGTCAACGAGTCATCACAGGGTGAGAAACCTTGGGGTACACTCAGTCACTACGGTAGGTTGGTAGAGTAGGAGACAGTAGGGGAAGATGACGAAAGTTAGAAAGGGTCGTAGACTTAGAAAGGATTACTCAGTCACGAAGGGTAGTCCACCGGTTTCATAACCTCGAAGTCGAAGTCGTAGTCAGGAAGGTCAACTATAAGTCCTGACTAAAGGAAATCCTACCTGACCAACCTAGAGGAACTTCAGGTTCCCTGAGAGTTCTCAGAAGAGGTTGTGGTGTCAAGTTTTCGTAGTTAAAAAGTCGTGAGTTGGAAGGAACATTGGGTTGACAGTGTAGGTATGTACTGATAACCTTTTTGGTATCGGAACTGATCTGTCTAGAGACAACCGTTTCATTACAGAGACCAAAAATTATTCGACAGATCCAACCAGTATTGAAAGGAAGGTTCCTCGTTTGGGGAAAATTAAAGTGTCGACGTCAGTGGTAGAAGTCACTGACACCTTGGGTTCTTTTATTTCAGACGGTGACAAAGGTGACAAAGGGGTAGATAAACGGTACTTCACTATCCTGGTCTACGGTACTAGAATCAAAAGACTTACGACTTAAAATTCGGTTGGGAAAGTGAGAGGAGAAAGTGAAAAGTAGGTCTCCGAGAAATCAAGAAGAAGTGAAAGACGGTATTCCCACAGTAGGGGTATAGACTCTTATAACTATAAAGAGGACCGTTAGGACTAAGGTCGAATACGAAGTAGGTCATGTCGTAAAGAGTACTACATGAGACGTATATTCAATTTATTCGTCCCATTGTTATATGTTGGAACTGAAGGAGGAAAGGGTTAAACGTTGGTCATACAACAAAATACTGGTCAAGATTGACAACCAAGAACTGGACGTATGTCTAAAGAGTTCTCCGTCCATTCCGCCAAACCATAAGGGTAGAGAAGTTCTTAAAAGGTCTCAAACAACACTAGGTGTGTCCGTTTCCGAAACTGTACCATATATTTCGTCTTTATCTACAAAAAGACCTAGAGAGAAAGAAAAAGCTCCTAGGTTGCCTACAACCGTTAAACTAGAGACTAAGGAGACGGAAAAAATTTGTGTCGAACTTGTAGACCTTCAAGTGTCAAGTACATGACGACTTCGGACCGTACCTCTTAAGACTCGTAATAAAACGATCGGACACTCTACTCATGTTAACACACTATCAAACATATAAGAAACCGTAACGGAAAGAAACCCTAACCTTACTTTTGACTGGAAAAAGTCAGGATACCGGTGACGACTCAAAAGGTTTAAAAGACCGTATAACTCACGTCGTGAAAGTGTCGTAGTAGAAAATCCTAAACTTTATCGAGTTGACCTTCAGGTAGTGGAGGTGGTCGAAACAAGTATCACCACCAAAGATTCCGGGTGAACTGAAAGGTAAGGACTTACGGACCGAGATCCACTCACTAGTGTGGTAGTACTAATAGACCCAGTACTTCTAGAAAAAACATATCAAGATACATAAGAACGGTGGAGAATTATAGAAAACGAAGACAATCCAGGATGATAAAGACAGGAAATAACACGGGTAGAAACGTACTTTTCAAGGGAACCATAGAGATTAAAAGAACTTCTCTAGAGATCAGAAAGGGTAAAATAACAAAAGGAGATAAAGAAACGTGACTAGTGGCTCCTGCCGAAAGAAGAGAGAGGAACGATAAGAAACCTTGAGACGTAAGTCTACCATTATAGAAAGGAAAAGAGGAAACGGAAAGAGAAGAGAAGAAAAAATATTGACAAACATTCCGAAAGAATCTGTTCGTAAAACGGAAAAACCTAAAAAAAAAAAAGAACCGGTACCAGAACAAGTGACGTAGGACATGTTACAGTAGTTGGAGGTAGGTATCAAGAAGTCCGTGAGACAGAAAGTCCAGATTAGGGAACTTAGATAAAGGGTGAAAGTGACATATCAACATTCCCTAAACTAACTCCAGTATGGACTTACCAGATCACCAAAGGGGATGAAAGAAATGGAATTCAGACTTAAACCGTCATTCTTCAAGTACTAGGTTCGGTGTCAGTCGAAGACCAGACGAGGTCGAGGTCGACCTCACCACCGACCTACCGCGACCCCGCTGAAACTCATCTATGGGGTACAGGTCCCCGTTTCCTCTTCGGGGTCGTTCTGTCATCCATTTCAGCGTAAATCTTAGTTTGGGGTATGGGTGGTCTCTACGGGTCTCCCGAGTTTGTATCGAACACGCGTGGTCCTGGGTCTCTGGGGAGTCTCTGACTCTGTCTTGACACAAACCCACAGAGGACTCCTCCATGACCAGTCGTCACCTGACGACACCCCCGTCCCCGAGACCCACGTCGTCTGGACCCATACCGTATTCGGGAGAACTTCCTCCGGTGGTAATTGGGTGATATCTCGACCTTTTTGGTATAGAAACTGATATACCTTGAAACACCCATTTCATTACAGAGACCAAAAATTATACGACAGATCCAACCAGTATCTAACAGAAGGGTCCTCGTTTGTTCGCAGAAAATTAAAGTACCGACGTCAGTGGTAGACGACACTAAAACCTCGGGTTCTTTTATTTAAGACAGTGACAAAGGTAACAAAGGGGTAGATAAACGGTACTTGACTACCCTCGTATACGGTACTAGAATCAAAAAAATTACAACTAACTTCGGTCGAAAAAGTAAAAAAAGAAAGTGAAGGTAGTTCTTCGAGAAATCAAGGAGAAACGGAAGAGGGTATTGCCAACGACACAGTTACATTAGTCCCGAAATGACCACCGAGACTGCCATTTCTTAGACGGACGTTAGCTTGGAACCAATCTAGGGACACAGCCTTCTAGGGGACTTCTCCCTTACCGATGGGTGAGGTCATAAGTACGGATCTCTTAAGGTGAGTGTCCCCTTGGACCTTCCGATACCCTAGTGTTTCTAAACCTGTGATGACTCCCTGAAATTGAAATGGGGAAAAAAGTGTGTGTTTTCGGGGTCGGTTTTACACGAGAGAGATCGGTTTGCTGGGTCTTTCCCACGTTGAATCATTCTGTCTTTACAAAATCTACTATTGATGAGATGAATAAGGTTTGCGTTATCCTTTTTGACACCAGTTTCCGTCCCCTCTGATGAAAGTAAGAGTGGTACCACCCATCCTCGGTCCTTAAAGTAGGGGGACGGTGGTCCACAGTCATCTCTCGGGTCTGAAGGTATGGGTAGCTCGTCAGTGTTCCATTGGAAAGAGAAAATACTTGAAGGGATCACCGAGTTACTTCCGTTACCGTCGGGTGAGGTCGAGAGAACGGACCTTTTAGGGTACCTGCCGCCTCGGACCTTCCGACGTCAGGTACCCCATCAACTCCCAGTCTGTGCTGACTCGCTGAAGTGAAAGTGAAAAGTGAAAGTGCGTAACCTCTTCCTTTACCGTTGGGCGAGACCATAAGAACGGACCTCCTAGGGTCCCTGTCCCCTCGGACCACCCGACGGCAGATACCCCAGCGTGTCTCAGCCTGTGCTGACTTCGCTGAATCGTCGTCGTCACCGAGTTATCGGTTAGGTGGACGGTTACGTCCTCTACGCACAAGGTCGGGACCCAACCCTTCTAGGGGACTTCTTCCTTTACCGTTGTGTGAGGTGATTAGAACGAACCCTTTAGGATGTGATTGAAACACAGTCTTTTACGTCTCTTAGTTCTGAGGCTTTAGTCTTATTTGTTTTTTCGAATCTTGATCTTCACCCGAGTTTTTCTGGTATCCTATGTTTTATCTGTATATTTTTAATTCACACCCCTGAAGGGACCACCAAGTTTCAATTCTGAGACTCGAGGGTTACCTCCCTCCCTCGTACCCAAGTTCGGGACCAACCCCTTGATTCTAGGGTGTATGACACACAGGTTATTTATTTATTTTATTTTATAAAATTTTTCAGTTGACTTTTTTTTTAGTTCACATAAAGATACGTTAACGTTACTTGTGTATCTGTAACTTTAATTATTGTTATAAATATTTATAAATTCAGTATATTTATATTTTTGTAAATACTCTGAAAACACGACTTTTCATATTTTATGACTACTTCCTTTACTTGCTTCTAGATTTATTTTCCTCTTTGTATGACACAAGTACCTGACCCTATAATTTCATCATACTACGAGTTAAGAGGGGTTTAACTATACGTTCAAATTACGATAAATAGAGTTTTAGTCTTATTTTAATAACAGGGTATTTTTGAAGATGTATTTACAAAAATCGTCGGAATAAGTATTATTGTATTTAACCTTTGTTGGGTCTATAGAAGTTGACGACGTACAAATTTGTTTGACTTCATATATGTCGTATATCGTGATGAGTCGTTAATTCTTTTTTTTCTTACTTGATGCTTATGTGTGTTGACTTACTTAGAGGTCTCTTAATACGAGTCCTTTTTTCAAGTAAAGTTTATTAATATATTATATACTTAGGTACATATATTATAAATACTTTACCATTTAATATCTTTACCTCTTGACTATCGTCAATGGTCCCGAATTCCTTCCTCATCTCCAGTCTTCTCTTTACCCAGACGGACGTTTCCCGTTATCCTTCTGAGAACACTACTTCTATAAGACATAGGATGAATGTCAGTTTCGATACCAAAAAGGTCATCAGTACATACCTACACTCTCAACCTGGTATTTCTTCCGACTTACGGTTTCTTAACTACGAAAGTTTAACACCACGACCTCTTCTGAGAACTCTCAGGGAACCTCACGTTCCTCTAGTTTGGTCAGTTAGGATTCCCTTTAGTCAGGACTTATGATTGACCTTCCTGACTACGACTTCGACTTCGAGGTTATGAGACCAATGGACTACACTTTTCGGTTGAGTAACCTTTTCTGGGACTACGACCCTTTCTAACTTCCGTCCTCCTCTTCCCCTGCTATCTCCAACTTTACTAACCTACCGTAGTGACTGAGTTACTCGTACTCAAACTCGTTCGAGGCCCTCAATCACTTCCTGTCCCTTCGGACCGTACGACGTCAGGTACCCCAGTGTATCTCGACCTGTACTGACTTGCTGACTTGTTACTGTTGTTGGGATGTATAATGGTACACCTATGGGGCAAACACTATTACATGATATCAAAGTTTACTCTTTTATCCGTTTCCCATGTGCCTTAGAAAGACATCATAAAGAATGTTAATAAATTATCAAAAAGCAATTCATGAGAATAAAAAGAATTCATATTAGTATGTACGTTTATTATAAAATATAGATAAAAAAGTTATGAATAGTAAGTGAAAAAAGTCCAATATAAAATAATGTTTTTAACGGTTTCGTTGTACTTTATTACCCCTTATTCTTATAAAAACGGTAGAATAAAAAAGTATTCTTGTATGGACCGTAAAAAGGTGAACCGTGTATGTAAACTAATATTTATCCCTATCTAAGGTATTCGGAAATAGACGTTAAGTTTTTAGGTTCGTCGAAACTTTGACTCGTCAAAAAGGACAAACCCCAGAATTCTATAACCTAATTTTTTAGACAATATTTGACTAATAAATAAATACATTAAGTGTAACATATCAGTATATAAAACGTCATCTATATAACTTCACTTCATTTCACTTTCAGTGAGTCAGTACAGACTGAGAAACACTGGGGTACCTGACATATTAGGTACCTTAAGAGGTCCGGTCTTATGACCTCAACCATCGACAAGAGAAGAGATCCTCTAGAAGGGTTGGGTCCCTAGCTTAGGTCCAGAGGGCGTAACGTCCGTCTAAGAGATGGCCGACTCGGTGATCGACGACGACGGCGACGACGATTCAACGAAATCAGCACAGACTGAGACACGCTGGGGTATCTGCCGTCGGGTGGTCCAAGGGGGCAGGGACCCTAAGAGGTCCGTTCTTGCGACCTCACCCAACGGTAAAGGAAGAGGTTACGTACTTTCACTTTTAACTTTCACTTCAACGAGTCAGGACAGGTGGTCCCTTCATATCCATGTAACTACGTAAACTAATATCTTGAGAAACTTTCACTATCCTTTGTATACCAGAAGTCAAGTCCAGTCAAGTCAGCGAGTCAACACAGACTGAGAAATGCTGGGGTACTTAGCGTCGTGCGGTCCGGAGGGACAGGTAGTGGTTGAGGGTCTCAAGTGAGTCTAAGTGCAGGTAGCTCAGTCACTACGGTAGGTCGGTAGAGTAGGAGACGGTAGGGGAAGAAGAGGACGGGAGTTAGGGAGGGTCGTAGTCTCAGAAAAGGTTACTCAGTTGAGAAGCGTACTCCACCGGTTTCATGACCTCAAAGTCGAAATCATATTAAGGACGGTTTCTTTAGGGTCCCAACTAAAGGAAGTCTTTCCTGACCAACCTAGAGGAACGTCAGGTTCCCTGAGAGTTCTCAGAAGAGGTTGTGGTGTCAAGTTTTCGTAGTTAAGAAGCCGCGAGTCGGAAGAAGTGTCAGGTTGAGAGTGTAGGTATGTACTGATCACCTTTTTGGTGTCGGAACTGATCTGCCCGGAATCATCCGTTTCATGACAGAGACGAAAACTTATACAATAGATCCAACTATTGTATTGCATACTGGAATTCTTTTCCAGTATTGTATACTGGAATTCTTTTCCAGTATTGAAATGAAGGTTCCTCATTAGCAGAAAATTAAAGTACCGACGTTAGTTGTAGACGTCACTAAAACCTCGGGGGGGTTTTATTTCAGACTGAGACAAAGGTGACAAAGAGGTAGATAAAGGATACCTCACTACCCTGGTCTACGGTACTAGAATACGTCGTATAATAGAAAGATTTTGGACTTTTCAAGTTCTCGGGGTAAACAAAACTTACTTCTTTAAATTTGGACATGGAAAGAAAAAAATTAGAATTTCTACATACGGGACATAGGAGTACTCACAAATAGTTTACCTAAAGCGTCATTTATATACAACCCTGAAGGGACCACCGAGTCTCCATCTCTTAGATGAACGGTCACGTCCTCTGTACTCAAACTAGGGACTAGACCCTTCTAAGGTGACCGGTGTCTCGTTGATTCGGGGATGTGGTGTTGATACCTCGGGTGCGAGACCTTGGACACGAGGAGATACTCTCTTCGGGGACACCGCTCTTCGGACACGTCATGTTGATCTCTCATCGAGGGTGAGTGACGTTGATCTTCAGGTGTGTCGTTACTTCTGGGTTGTGTCAGTTTTTATTTATTCATTTATTTTAATAAAAAATTTTATCATGTATATAACTTTACTAATACCGACAAAATAAATTGGATAACCACACCAGACAACCGACTATTATTAGTGGTTTCCGTTTGACTGTAGTTGAAGATTTAGAATTACTCCAAACGTTTGTAAGGAGTAAATTTATTATGATGGTATAGTTGGTTTAATTACGATTAAGTTCGTCGACAACCAAAACTGTCAAAGAGCTGATTGTCGTACCGTTATTATAAATACACGTATGTATAAAAGGAAATACGTTTTACCCCAAATTATGTTACAGATACCGTGAGTTTTCATCCAAAAGTAAAATTCTCATAGACATCTACAAGAAAGAGAGGAGAGACGACGTAGTGCAAGAACACTACTGAAGGAGAACTGAAAGAGTCGTAAAAAAGACAAGGACCTCTTACTCAGAACAAGGATAGTACCTCAATCAGTCCGAATACCTACGGTGTGTCTGTTACTATTCACAGGTTAGTATGAATAAAACAGGACTAATAAGTTTGTAACCCTTGACGAAGGAGGGCTAATGAGTTTTCTTAGAGAGTTTGAGTCTTAGAGTTTCTGGGAAAAGAATTAGAGTTTACAAGGGTGATTATTAAGAAGTCCGACTTTAAGTTATTTATAAAGAACTTGGGATCGATTGTAAAAAAAAACTCTTTTTGATACAAGGTCCACAACAAGATTCTTTGAGGGTAGGTATATAAATGAGTAGTGTTAAGACACTCTACCTACAATCTTAGTAAAGGTAAAACGTCCATACCTTTTTCTCCGTCTCTCTACACTTTATTAAAAAAGTTCAGTGTATCAACTTTTGTTCGTCAAACTACTATCTCTGGTGTAATAATTAGAGATGAGTGTGACAAAGGATCTCTGACTCTAACACTGTTTGGAAAAGTGTTTAAAACAAAATAAATTAGGAGTTTTGTAGACATTTTATACAATAATAGTAAAATACCGTTTAGTTGACTACATATTGTTTTAGGATTAATTTGTCTTATATTTAATGTTTGTAACTTGATTTTGGGTCTTTGAGAGTTAAGTCACGAGTAAGATACTGTAGCACCTCAATAATTATTCTCTACAGTGGGTGTACTCAAGTCTTCTATTTCCTTCTTTAAAACACTGTAATAACTCTGGGATAGTACAAGGTTCGTAACAGATATATAGTACTGTAAATAAAGAGAATTGTTGAAAAACTCTACGTAATAAGAGTAAAAAATCCAATCCTTAGATTCCGAGTGTTTCAAATTCATTTAACGGGTTCTAATGTATGAACTCGATCCTATATTCGGGTCTGACCGGACCGGATTTCGGTTTCGTCCTTTCACCGTCCTATGTTTCTTCCTTCCTCTCCCGTTCCCCTCTTCGATACTCCACCATTCTCATGACACTTGTGGCGGACGATAAGACTACTTGAAGATAAAGAACAAAGAATTTGTGTGGGAAAAGGACAGAAGATAGGGTCAGAGAGAGAGAAAGCGTAAAAAAAGGGGGAACATAGAGACGACCAGAGAACCCCAGACCGAAATTTCAGTAGGATTTGTAGTCTTCCTCCTCCCGTTTTACCTCTGATGTCCTCCCTCCACGTTCTATTTTCTCGGAAAGGACCACACCGTCACGAGAGACTGGTGCCCTCCTTCTCTTCCACCTCAGAGACGTCGTAGAAAGAAACAGGACTACGAAATTAAAAGGTAGTATATACGACAAATTCACCAAAGGATCGGTCGACCAGTAGAACCCTTCTGTGACTCAGTTTCTGTAGACCTATTTCATTCACCTAAAACAATAGAGGACTAAGGAGAAATCACCAGTCCAACGGGTACAAAAGAAAGATGAGTTATATAGGTAGAAGGATCAACAGAGATGTAGATTATTTTGGGTTTGGGAATAGCCGTAAAGAGTGTAGACCAGGTAAGACTACGAATCTGGTTACATTAAGAGAAATAGAAAAGGTGTGTATCGGAAACATAAATAAGTGTGAGACGGATCGGAGGGATATTGAAAACACTAGAGAGTAAGGATTAAGAAAAATATAATATGAATAGAAGTGGATTAGAAGAGAGTAACCTAGAGAATAGGTATATCGTGTAAATAAAGTGGATTTATGGTGGGAAAAATAGTTGTCTTCCAGGTTCAAAAGACGACACTTAGATCGAAGGAATATAAGATAGAACAGAGCCATCTAGATGAGTAAGAAGATAAAAGTTACAGACAAAAGTAATGTACAATAAGGTTAGAACAGTCTCAAAGACCATTAAGTAAATTTAAGAGATAAGTTAGTAAAGGTAGGTAAAACAAAGAAATATAAACTAAGGATAGTAAAGGTTAAGTAGACAAGATAGGTGTAGAAAGGAAGGAAGTAAAAGGAGAGATAGGTACGCAGGTATGTTGGTAATATTATGGAAATGATAAATCAAGAATTCGTCTGGGATTTTATTCTTAGTGACAGTTTTCTTCTCTGTTTTTATGGACATTTATTAGAAATAAACATCTTTATACCCATCAAAACCTTCTACTGTTAACTCTTTGATTTTGCGCTTTTCATTTACTACGGATTCTTGTCAAATAAAAAAGAAAGAAAGAAAAAACAAGGACCTCGTTAAAACTGTCTCTTCTTATATACGTTTAGTGTCTTAGAAACGATATGGTAATTCCTATATACGCCGGTGAAACCGTACCCCAAGGAGAAAATAAAATATAGATGGATTCGTCGTCGTCGTGACTGTGTTGATCATTTTCACTATATACCCGAAAGGGTCCGAGACTATAATCTCTTTCTCATTACCCTCCTTGGACTTGTTTAGTCACTTTTTCTTGTCCTTCTTTCCTGTTGATTGCCAAGATACTCCTCTACGGTGTACTCAGTTATAAACTTTCAATTCATCTTTAATCCACTATGTAATCCACGACCTACGGTTCTCGACGTCCCACATTTTTTATCACGTCCGACACTGTTCTCTATTGTGGAACAAACCACTGTGGAACAATTTATCGAACTTGAACTAACACATCTGTCACACCATGGTACCTTCCAAAATTCGTCCCCTTACTTTACGAGTCTAAATTCGAAATCCCCTCTCTGATATCCGTCATTCCAGTTAATCCTCGGATTAGAAAATTTAAATAAACGAATAAAAGTTTACACGTCTCGTAGTTTCCACTTCCGTCTTCTCTAATTGTCTATGTGTCCTTATAGATTCCGGTTTCCCCAGTTTACGTGTCAATTAGCGTGTACTCCACCCATAACTCTTACTTCCTAGTCTCAATTCCAAGACTACTGTCGATATTAAATCTTCAGGGGTAAATTCTTCGATCATTTCTTATCCACACCGTCTAATTTGAAAGTCCTTACTCTTCTACTTCTGTACAGAGATGGTGGTCTAATGTTCGAGGAACGTCTGATCCATGTACAGAGTAAATGGAAAGGAGATGGTGTTGAGTCGGATATCTGACCTTACATAAACTAGGTGTTTAAGAAAACTTTATTTATGTACCACCCACACCTACCATTCTTACCCTCACTACCCTTTACACTTGGTCTCTATACTGTAAAACATTGACGTAATTTCGTGGGTAGGGTCATAAGAACGGACCTTTCGAGGTACCTGTCTCCTCGGACTACTCACCGAGATTATGACTCTTTACGAGTTCGTGACGAGAGTTTCGTATTTCTTTTCTCTTTGAGTCGATATTTGAAGAATCGTCAAACCTACAAAAGTCTAAGGTATATTTTGTCTCTGTGTGTCATAAACAGAAAGAGAGAGACCAAATAAAATGAATAGTATTACGGAAATTCCATATTTAATAAAGAAGTTTTGTTCAGTACTACGTCGAGTATCTGTTTAAGAGTGAAGTCTCGTCGATTCTGAGAATTATAAAAACCAAAACTAGATATAAAAAGTCCCTGGTTGACCACGAATAGTTAGGTACGAAGAGGTTCCCGGCCTTATGTGAGAGTAAGATAAGGTTATGTTCCATCAAATAAAAACAGATGAAAACAGAATCGAGTAAAGGTCTAATGTCTTCTTTTGTTACCGAAGTCAAGTCACTACTTCCTGTACGTATGAGCGTAACGGAAGACGGTGATATTAGGGTCGCCCTCCTTCTGACTCAAAGACGACGACGGAGGACTTGTGTGATAAGAGGGGACTTTTCGTTCCCCGTACTGGCTGTGGTACCTCTCCTTCTTGGTCTCACCCTCTCACTCACTCAAACACAACGACCCGAAGGGTCGAGGTCATGGTGACGCCCGTGATAATAAACGGGAAAGAGACAATCGGATACACAACCACGACTGACTCTTGTATGAGTAGTAACACCGTTAGTCCTTGATGGGGTCGGAGGTGTTTGGGTACATAAAGAAAGACCGATTATACAGGAAGGACCTCTAAACCATGCACTGTCAGTGATAAGGGTTCTACGATCGACCGAAATAACCCAGGTCTGTCCCGGTACCTGTCGATTAGAGGAAACTCCCGACGTACTGCGTCGAGATGAAAAAGGACCCGGAACCGACGTGACTCACACAAGAGGAACGTCAATACCGAATACTAGCGATACACCGGTAGACGGTAGGAGAGGTGATGGGACAATAACAGTCACCGGTCGACACACACGTCGACCGTCGACCGAGGACCCGACCTCCAAAACCGTAAAGGTACCAGTTTCAAAAAGAGTAAAGAGCGGAGAGAATGACACCGGGGTTGTAGTAGTTGGTGAAAAAGACACTACAGAGAGGTAACGAGTTGGAAAGTACGTGACTGTACAGGTGTCGTCTCGAATGTCTGAAACAGGACCGGTAAAAATAGGATGACCCCGGTGAGAGACAGTGACCTCGGAGGATGTACCGGTAATGGTCACGACACTACGCGTAAGGGAGGCGACGACCCGCGGTATTTCGGAAAAGGTGGACACGGAGAGTGGAATGGCACCACCAGTAGAAGATACGTCGGTCATAGAAGTAGATACGGGCGGGTTTCCGTGAGAGTCGAAAACTGTGGTTGTTCGACCACAGACACGAAATACGACAGTAACATGGTGACGAGTTGGGGTAGTAAATGACGGACGCGTTGGTTCTTCATTTCTCTCGGAATGCGGTATGAGATGTGGACGTGGTCCCAGTACTGCGATTGATTCGGACCCTTTCGATCGTGTTCATCTTCCCTCCATAATTTAGAATCTCTTTATTGATCCAAAGGGACCACCAAGTCGCCATTTTCAAGGTGGATGTTACGTCCTCTGGTGACCGTCCCATCCTCTTCACCAAACTAGGGACCCAACCCTTCTAGGGGACCTCCTCCTTTGCCGTTGGAGAAGGTCATAAGACGGACCTCTTAGGGTACCTGTCTCTTCTGACCACCCGATGCCAGGTACCCAAGTGTTCTCACTCTGTGCTGAATCACTGATTTGATGGTGGTGGTCACGAGAATTTGAATCCTAGATACAGAAGATTCTTCACGTCTCCTCGAGAATCTCGGATTTAATCCCTGATCTCAAAAAGTTCCGTGGTGGTTCCTTGATTAAGTCCTGTTCCTTCTCTCCACTTAATGTTCGACCTTCAACCTAAAGAAGTTCTGTTCCAGAATCGTATGTCCGATCTTGAACTAGAGTACAACAGACAAGATGACATTAAATGTATCTTGTCCAGGTACTTCGTATATAGGACCACCCCACCTTTCCCCACTGATACTCGTATTTTGTACTGACTTGAGGTTATAAATTCCGTTTTTCTTTTACGTCTTGATAATAGATTCACCGAGAAGGACCTAAACTATGACTTAAAATCAAGACTCTGTCTTCTATGTTTTTTCCCTTCGTCTTCCTCTTTTCGGTAAGTTCCTTCGTATCCGAAGTAATACCTTTTCGTAGTCCTCTGAAGACCTACTCTGGAGAAGATCAACCTCCTATGGTTAACATCGAGTACTTCATCACCCCGGCATTGACTAGTACGATCACACTTAATATTCCGTCCCTCTGTCTTTTGACACTTAAAAATATAACCGTTATATAGTGGGGAACCCGATGCCCCCAAGTCTCGAAGTAAAGGACTGAATAGTTCCAGTCACGGGTGCAACTTGATCGCTGACCCACGTCAACAAATAAATTATGAGTCAGAGGGATTAATCTGATATTCGAGGTTCCTTGGTCTCTAGTGTAAACAAACGAGTAAAATAATCGTCCTGAGTCTTATAACAAATTGTGTACTATCGATATTTCTTTATATCATTTCCTTATGTTAAACCTCGGTACATCCGTTTCCTAGACACATTGTAGATATCCATCAAAAGCGTCCAAAGTCTTTGATTTGGAACATGTAGAACGATCCTATGTTCACCCATGTTTCAACGTGTCGAACGATCTTCTTTTCAACCGTCATACATAGTATTTACGATTTTTATAACTTTTGTAAACTTTGTGTTTATAAACTAATTCTTTATAGTTTGAAGAATTATCACTTATGTCTGTAAACATAAATGACATTCTTTTTATACCTTTATATAATTTGAAGGTGTCTTCTGACTAATTAATTAAAAATCAGATATGTAATTCACTTTATAGTACGGTTGTAATTTTACGATATTAAATTTATCTCCATTACTGTCTTTTTATAAGAATTATATTATTTACGTTTATAATCCAATACTTGCATAGTTTTATGATGTGACATGTTTTATCGTAGCCAGAATGAACAAGTAAATAAATTTCTACTGGTCTTCCTTAAACTGACTTTAGAATCGTCATAATACGTTACTTGGGGAAAAAGAATATTTGACGTAAGACCCGTTTCCATAATGGTCGTATAAATAAATTTATTTGTAAAGAACCGGTTATTTTATGCGTTGAAATAAGTAGACCTGTCTCTCTACCAATCTCCCATACAGTCACACTAGAAAAAGAAATTAAGGAAACAATTCCATTCACCATTGCAACAAAAAGAGTAAAGTACTTAGGAATATACCTACCTAAAGAAACTAAAGACGTATATATAGAAAACTATAAAACACTGATGAAAGAAATCAAAGAGGACACTAATAGATGGAGAAATATACCATGTTCATGGATCGGAAGAATCAATATAGTGAAAATGAGTATACTACCCAAAGCAATTTACAAATTCAATGCAATCCCTATCAAGCTACCAGCCACATTTTTCACAGAACTAGAACAAATAATTTCAAGATTTGTATGGAAATACAAAAAACCTCGAATAGCCAAAGCAATCTGGAGAAATAAGAATGGAACTGGAGGAATCAACTTGCCTGACTTCAGGCTCTACTACAAAGCCACAGTCATCAAGACAGCATAGTACTGGCACAAAGACAGACATATAGATCAATGAAACAAAATAGAAAGCCCAGAGATAAATCCACACACATATGGACACCTTATCTTTGACAAAGGAGGCAAGAATATACAATGGAGTAAAGACAATCTCTTTAACAAGTGGTGCTGGGAAAACTGGTCAACCACTTGTAAAAGAATGAAACTAGATCACTTTCTAACACCGCACACAAAAATAAACTCAAAATGGATTAAAGATCTAAATGTATGATCAGAAACTATAAAACTCCTAGAGGAGAACGTAGGCAAAACACTCTGAAAGAGTGTAGTAAAGAAGACTAGTTTAGCACCGATACCAAGTATAAGGTTGTATCCATTATAAATGTAAACATATGAATAGGGTTTCGTCAAAATCTCGACAAAAGTACATGTATGAGTATAAGTATAATGAAGACTTTGATTGTAATTATTATACTATCACTGTTCCCTTAATAATAATGGTACAAAACACCCTATTTTAGGACTCCTTATTTCTATTAAAAAGTTCCAGTTTACAGAAATTTTACTATCTTAAATGTAATTTTGATCTAGAAGACTGACTACATGGTTTTAATAAAGAGTAACGTAATAAAAGTACGATGGAAGGACGTTACTCAGACCTTACTGTGAAAAAACTACTTTGGAAAAGATCTAAGGACACAATCTTTGGTAAAGAGAGAGTAACCACATGGATCTCGTGAAACAAACGTGGAGAGAAAACAGTGCGTAATATATGATATGAGTAATGACATACATGAAGATTGAAGTTAATCTTATAATCTTCAAGGATTGCCCGTCTTCGGTACTAGATGTATTAAAATGAGGTTTTTTACATATCGTGTAACTGAACATGTATTTTTCACGTGTTATTTTCCTCCTACACTAAAAACATTACTTATTTGTTTACTTACATAATTAATGGAATAATTGATTGAGGCTCAAGAATAAGACTAAAAACTCATTAAACCACGACGTGATGAAACGTATATCATCATTCTTTTTTCCCGGTGTGAGAGAGATGTCCGTATCGATTTATAAAAGCTCATACTTCTTCTTATCTATCCACCTACCTCTCAGTTGGAGGGACAGGTTCAAGGGACCTGTATTAGAACCGTCGTGTGTCTCAAAGGGACCTCGGTTCTCTCTGATACCCTCACTCAGGACACCCTCCTTCTCTCCCACTCACAATTTGTATAAGACGGAGTCGAGATCAGAAGACCAGAGTCACGACGTTATGACTAGTCCGTCGGACTCGTCTCTGGTCTGTACCTATAGGTCCTTCATGTTTTTATACGTTCGGTCGGACGAAAGAGTTCTAATCACGCTTACAGACGTCTTAAAAAGTGAGAACTTCTATCCCTTCCACCTAGGACCACTCTTCAACTTCCATGGTCCACTCTAAACAACTAGGGACTTCTGTCAAGGTCCCTTCTACTCCTCGACGACGACGACGATTCAACGAAGTCAGCACAGGCTGAGACACGCTGGTGTGTCCACCGTCGGGTGGTCCAAGGGGGTAGGGACCCTAAGAGATCCGTTCTTGTGTTCTCATCCAACGGTAAAGGAAGAGGTTTCGTACTTTCACTTTTCACTTTCACTTCAGTGAATCAGCACAGGCTGAGAAACGCTGGGGTACCTGACGTCGGATGGTCCGAGGAGGTAGGTACCCTAAAAGGTCCGTTCCCATGACCCCACCCCACGATAACGGAAGAGGCTTCTACTCCTATCCGAATCCCTTTACTGACGTCCGTAGTAAAAACCTACCCCCCTTACTCACCCCTTTACTTCTAGGTCATGTGTAAATGGGTTCCAACCCCTTTAAACCCGTCGACTCTCTAACAAACCTACAACCTGGTCCCGTTTTTTCTACAAAGGACAAGGTCCTTTTTCAGACAACCACAGACACAAAAGAGAACTCTTACTCGTATGTTTTCTGACTTTTGTTTAGGATATGAAATTACTTTCCTAAAAAAAGAAGTCCATGGTGTCTCTAAGATCTCGAGTCCCGATAATCAAGACTTTTATTCCTTTTATCTTAAGACGTAAAGAGATACTTTGTTTTATTTCAGACGACTCTCCACGTAAACACCGTTTATGTACCTCCTCTTATACCTCATTGTCACTATACTAATTTATACACTTTCGTTGTATCCTATTCTTTTCTTTCCTCCGTACTCACTAGACGTTGAGTCTCGAAAAGTTTCTACGATATTAGGATAAGGGATCCTTTGACCGAATGGAGTAAGGGGGTCTTATTTTGTTTTTTTTTCGTTCATTCTTACTTTCACTTTTACTTTTCCGACGTACAAATTTGTTTGTATGTACTCATCGTACATACCCAGACCACGGAATAGGTACGTAATAGTGTAAATAGGAGTGTTGTTTGGTCGTTCCATCCGTAATAATTGTAATACAAGAAAATGTTGTCACCCACAACTTCATGGACTGACAATTTATAAGACAAATCCTACTGTATGGACCATCGGATAAGACTGAGATTTCAGTCACTACTATTGAGTAGACGTTTCCCTTCGCACCCTTTAATACACCGTATATCACTTTTACTTCTGACAATGTGATTGTGTGCGGGACTTCCTTTCAGAGATGTATGACTTCTTACACCCTTTATAGTGAGGAAAGACGATAGTCTAGGTCAACAAAAAGGGTTTCTTTTTGTGATCCAGTTTCCGTAACTCTCTGTCCGACTCTTGACGAATGTTTACTTGATGTAGTGAGCACTGTCCACGACTAACCTCCGGGACCCCACTCTGTGTTAGGGAAAGATAGGTCGTTCGTCACGTCTCCAGACGACTGTACACGACGACACCTTTCCGCCGTCACCGTTTTGATTATACATAAAACCGGAGAGTAGAAAGACAGGGAACGGTACTCGGTACCGGTCTTCTAGAGATAGGTTTCCAATAGTTCTACTAGGAACTAACTAGAGGGTGGGAGACACACGATTCACCTGTCATCCCACCTGTTTAACAAATCGGTTTTCTCACTTGCTATAAGACTTCCACCCTGGATTTGAGTCAGAAATACCTACTTACACTATAAATCACCTCTATATATAAGTAAATGTATGAAAAGTTCTCTATTTGGACACCATTGGAGAAAGGAATCGGTGTCTAATTTCATTAACCCGATGAAGTACTTGCTAAGAAGGAAGGTCGGAACGTTCCACCGGATAGGAACATAACATAAGTACATACGAGACCGGAGGGAATAGGAATGGGGAGATCCATCTCGAACGGTGTTACCGACTGTCTCTGAGACTGGATGGTGCACTGGACTATGTTTCCTAGTATAGGTCACAAGAGTCTATCCCACCTATATAAATTGTGCTTTCATGGGACCCATACACCCGAAGGGACCACCGAGTCTACCATTTCTTAGACGGACGTTCCACCCTCTGGACCCAAACAAGGGACCCAACCCTTCTAGGGAACCTTCTTCCGTACCGTTGGGTGAGGTCATACGTACGGACCTCTTAGGAGTCCCTGTCTCCTCGGACCACCCGATGTCAGGTACCCCAACGTTTCTCAACCTGTGTTGACTGACTGATTCGTGTCGTGTGTGGGAGCCATACGTTCTACCTGTATCCAGGTTTCTACACATCGGACTATCCATGCACGGGGGACGAATTTCCCTAATTAAGTGAACAATTATGTATGAACTATTATAAATACAAAAGGTCAGTGATAAGATCCGTAACCCAAGTATCAGAACTTCCTGTCAGAAAAAAAGGGTCAAGAAAACTCTATATTAGTTGTATATTGTAACACATTCTAATTCGTCATATTAACTACTGAAGTATGTGTATATGTAATACTTTTTGAATGGTGTTATTCTAATCAATTGTGGAGATAATACATTGTATTAAAACTAAAGAAACACACACTACTCTTATATATTCTAGATAAGAAAACCGTTGAACGTTCATATATTACGTCGTAATTATTGTCATCAGTGGTCCGACATGTTATCTTAGGGTCTCGAATAAGTAGTATATTGGTCTTATAATTCGGAAAACTGGTTATAGAGGGACTCAAAACTTTCTATGTCACATTTCCTCTCTTTAGAGTTACGTACTCTTCAAACACGTAACCTTCCTTTACAACGACTTCATAAAGTGAGACGAAACCACCCCAATAGAGGATCTACCTTAGAAGTTAGTTGTCTATTTTTACCCCTTTCCCGTCTTTTCCTTCTCCCTACTCATGTACATTTTACGTTCTCACTAATGACACACGAACTCCTCGTCTTGATAAACTCATGTAGAGTTCGTACCATTGTTAAATCTCCCACGGTTCTCTCTCCGACCTCTTTATGCATCCCCAGTTTTATGCTTGAAAATAGATTCTTTTTACCTCTCAGTAATTACCTAACAGGTTCTCAATAGTAGAAAAATTTAAAGGTGTCTGAGATGAGGCTTCTTTACCGCCACCTAGTTTCCTGGTGTCCGTTATCTAGTCGGGTTATAATTTGGGACCTCGAAAAAGACTGCAATAGGATTTGAAAAGAAGGTCCGTCATTCTCACAGAAACACGACACCGAAAGATTGCTTTAACTCTAAACTTTAGTCGTTCACTCTCTGGTAACCAGGTACAAGTACCTGTTTCCTCATTCTTTACTGTACCTCTCCCTATAATTTTATAAAGTAGTCCACTCACTCTCATTCCCTACCCTCACGTGAAACTAACGTCCTCAAAAAGTATTGTTTGTGTACTGTAAAAAAAAAAAAAAAGGACTACCTTTACATACGAAGGGTAACCTTCTAATGAAGTATGACTGTCTCCAATAAAATACTCAGAGTAAGAGTCCTTCTGACTAAACGATTGTATGACCAGAGGAGAGGTTACAGTATCAGTGGAAGTAATAAACACTACTGAAGGACGGAGAGTCTCGAGAATCAGTACGACCCCTCTTTGTAGTGAGACCACTCACTCAAGTAGGACCAGCCGAAGGGGTGGCGGGGGACCGACGTCCAGGACGAGAAGAGGGAGAAGGAACACCAGATGAACGACCACCATCGTCTCTTAGAACAGTAGTACGAGTGACAGACCCAGTGACCGAGGGAGGTATTCGGGTACATGATAAAGGACTCATCGGACAGGAAGGACCTCCAGACCATACACAGACAGTGTCAGGGGTTCTACGACCTACCTAAGGAGGACGTCTCTGCCGTGTAGAGGAAGTGTCCGACGTACTGGGTCGACATGAAGAAATAGAGCGAACGGACGTGCCTCACACATGAAGACCGTCGGTACCGGATACTGGCGATACACCGGTAGACGGTGGGAGAGTCTATGGGCCGGTAGTACTGGTGTCCAATGACACACGTCGACCACCGAAAGAGAATATACTCACCAAAGTACTAGTGACACTAGTTCCAGATAAAATAAAGTGTACAGTGAAAGACACCGAGGTTACAGTACTTGGTGAAAAAGACACTGTAGAGTGGTTAGGAGTTTGACCGGACGTTTCTGTACAGGTGTCGACTCGAGCACCTGAAACGAAACCGATAACAGTAAGAACAGAAGGGAGAGTGGTGATGGTAGGAGAGGATACAGATGTAACAGAGGTGGTAAGACGCATATGGGAGGTGGGTCCCTTCCTCCTTCCGGAAGAGGTGGACGCGTAGGGTGGAGTGCCATCAGTATTAAATAATGTGTCGGTACTAAAAGTACATACAAGCCGGGTCTCGATAACGAAGTAAATTGAGGTTGTTTGATTAGAGCCGACACATACGTCAGGAGTGCGGGTACGATTTAGGTAAGTAGATGACAGACTCCTTGGTCCTTCAGTTCTTACGATAGTTTTTCTGTCACCCACAACCGGTCACGAAGGACGAGTCGACTCCGGACGACGGAACTCCTCCTCTGACTAGGTCTGTCCTCCAGTAAGGGTACTGTGCATAGCAAGACACAAAAATCGAACGAGATATCTATTCTTTAGAAATTTTTTTGTTTGGTGTCGTTCCGTTTACAAAGCTTTAGAATTTTCATCTTTGGTGTATAAACTTTACACATGAAACTTGTTAATCAGACCTAAGACTGAATTTCGGACGGTGATCTACGTCGACATGTTAACTTCATACAGTTGAGTGAACGGTGACGTCTTGGATGGTGGTCTACGTCGCATTAACAGTGAACAGTGAGTGACTCTCCCAAAACCATACTCAGACGTTTACTAACTAAATAATATTAGAGACACGTCAGTTTGGAGTGCGATTACTATTAAACACAAAAGGTGGTGAGAGGTCTGGATCGTAGTGACGGAGTCGAGGCGGAGTCTAAGAGTCTGCGATCTAAGAGTATTCCTCATGAACTGGAACTAAGGAGTGTATGTATCAAGTGTCATCTCAAACGTGAGGACACTCTTAGAAGACGGTGACGACTAGACTGCCCTCCACGTATAATTTCCTTACTAAAGGCACTAGGATCTGCGAATGTAGAAAGGGACGAATCTTCTCATGGTTTAAGGAATTAAACTGTATAGACCAAAGAAATTAATTGTCGTTGGGGAACGATAACGGGTGACGGACGGGAAACAACGTTTTGAGGACATATAGGATCGAGATGGGGAGGAGAGGAGTCTCGTGATAGAGTCTCGATAGACTTTACGACAGAGGGTCGACGTCTGGAGTAAAACGGGTTTATTTTAAACGGAGTAACCCGAAATAACTACCAATCACCATTTCTTAGACGGACGGTCAAGTCCTATGCCCGTAAACTAGGGAGTAGGTCGTTCTAGGGTGTACGGGTCTCGTTGATTCGAACATATAGTGCTGATAATTCGTAAAGAAAATTGTGTACGTACTCTATGTCTAGGTCGACAAAAGATAAAGTCTGGTGCCGAGTAGAATGTAGTCAGAAAAGGACTAGACCAAAGGAAGAGAAAAACTTAAAAATAGATTCAAAAATCCATAGATATAAAGAATTTACTAGTGATATTTGTATTTTCTCAGTAAACTCTATTTGAAAGATCGTAAGTTGGTACTTAGATACGAAAGGATAGACCGAAAATAAAGGAAAATTTCAAAGAGGGTAAAAGGGTTCTTACCTTTAACTTATACTCACTTTTCAGTTATAAGTTATCTTATAACTGAGTAGTTACTCTTTAAAACTTCTCTTTCTCTCCTGTTAGAACAAATCGTTTTCTTTATAGATGACTTGAATTCCTAAAGGTTAGGAACTAGAGACAAGACTTTTTAAAAAATCTCGATCTACGATGAGACACTAGTTTTATATTAATTTTTGAAAGTTTACACTTAAACTTTTTTTTTTATCCGAAAATTAGTGGTTTACTTAACTACGTTAAATCTATTTGAGGTCTTTAATACCATGGAGGTTTAATTTGATGTTCCGGTAAATATCCATGTGATTTGGGTATATAACTAAATTTCTGTTTCTGAGTGAATTTGACTCTGTTAAGGTACCCCCCCTTCATCTTTATTTACCTTTTGTCCTATTATCCTTTTGTTATATAAATTTCGAGTAATAATATCTCTGGTAGAACTGTTTGACTACGAAAACTTAACTACGAAAACTTGACGCTATAACCTCTTCTGAGAACTCTCAGCGAACCTGACGTTCCTCTAGGTTGGTCAAGTAGGATTTCCTTTAGTCAGGACTTACAAGTAACCTTCCTAACTTCGACTTTGACTTTGAGGTTATGAACCGGTGGACTACTCTTCTTAACTGGGTAAACTTTTCTGGGACTACGACCCTTTCTAGCTTCTACCCTCCTCTTCCCCTACTGTCTCCTACTCTACCAACCTACCGTAGTGACTGAGTTACTTGTACTCAAACTCATTTGAGACCCTCAACCACTACCTGTCCCTCCGGACCGGACGACGTCAGGTACCTCAGTGTTTCTAAACCTGTACTGACTGACTTGACTAGTACTGTTTTTTAAGATTTCCGGTCCTTTCTTTAAAACCAACTATGTCTTTACACAGAGAGTACGATTATGTTAAATCGTACTACGATTCTCATTTGAACTGATCGTAGTCTTTGACTTGAACCTCCTTTATGAAGTTCTCCAGGTCAGATTTCTTCCATTAAACGTCCAAATCTCATATACAAGACTTTATCTACCGGACCTAACGTACTCCCAAAATCGTAAACGGGGTAGTACTGGAAAGTAAGAGGTTTCACGGTATAAAATTTTCGTTTCATACACCAGTGGGATCAAAATACCTGGACCTTGAGTTCTAAACATTACCCCAGCAGGATACAGATGAATCAATTTAACTTTGATGTAAAAGATCTTGAAGGAAGGGACACATAATTATCAAGTTCAAATCGCATCTGGTGTCTCTATAAAACACACTCTAAATCTTTCGTCTCACCTTCGTCATCGATATAGGGAACATAATAAGAAGGTACATCCTTCAACTAATCCCTGTGATAACGTTGAAAGTTTACAATAGTGACTGAGTGGAACATCTACACCCCGTCGCCAAGTCAACTGTTGAGGTAGTCGAGGGTAGGAAGTAGAAGAGATTGAATACCCGGTCCTTCCTCAAAAGATAACATTGGTTCCCGTGGTCGAAGGAAACGTCTAATGAACTTAATAGTTTCAGTCCATTAACCTACTAACCTCCGACAATTTCTGGCTTTGTCAGAAATCGAGTAGGACTACCTAAAGTCAAATAATAATAGTAGGAGGTACAGTACAAGGAGAATAAGGGGGGTTCACGGACAGGGGTACTGAATCTGGGTGACGATTAGTGTCTCCTTTATCAGTATAACGAAGTACTCTAGTTTACGGATATTTTATTATTTAAGATATAAGGTATCATAAGTTTTATTGTAAAGACAAAGAATCTATCTTGAGACTATGTTACGAACTATCTGTTCTGTTATTAAGTGTATACCAACTGGTCACTTTGGTTCTCCAGTAAATCTCATTCTCTTGTGTCATCCACTCCTTCCAACATGTTGTTGCGGTACTACTTAATGTTATACGTACATACGTATTCCAAACTACTCGTCCGTTTCGGTTGTCTTCACCTCACGTGGGTCCCAACGTTTCTTCCCTTTGATCTTTTGACGAGACAATACTTTCAGTCACCATAAAACTTCTTCGTCCTTATAACAGTGTCCGAGTCAATTTTTGTTCTGTTGTCTGGGGTCTAACTAAGTAAGTACGATTAGGATGTGTCGTTTGACTCTGAATTAATATCAAAACCGAAAGTGTTTTTACTCAAATTATAATCAGTTAGTCCTTAACGGACTAGTCGTGACCAATCCGTTAGACGGACTATTAAAAACGGTAAGGGATATTCCTTTCACTGGACATTATTGAAAAGACGAAAAAACGGATCAAGTCGAAGGAACAAGGAAAGGGGAAGACAGGTATTTTAATGAAGTGACATATCGAGAAGTCTCTAGGGAGACAGATGATCTAACCTGAGACTGGGTATGTACTTAGTGACTTATTTTGGATTCCCTAGAAATTTTAAATGAGTCAACTCAAAACAAAAATTGTTAAGACTTCATATTCCTCTTGTGATCTTTCTTAAAATTTACGGAAAAACTCGTTATACTTTCGATGAGGACCGGAATTGGTCTTGACAAATTCATGTGACTGTGGCGGTCTATAGTCGGTCCTCACCCTGGCTTTCTTATCTTGCACTCGTTCATTGCCCTTACTCGTATCTATTAAGGAAGTGTTTCGTAGACCCTTCGGTTCCTGTTTCCCTCTCGTTATCTACTTCGCTATATTCCAACGTCTACTCGTATCAAAACTTTTTCTCTCTTTACAATCGGAGACACACACACACACACACACACACACACACACACACACACACATACGCTTGGGGAGGGTCACCGTTACTTTCATGGCTCAGGACTGGTGACTTGGTGGTCCCTTAAGGACTATATTCAGTTATCGAAAGGTTTCTTTCTACCGTCTGACTTGAGTGTATAATAAGGGAAAGGGAAGTCTCTCAGACGATTTTATTATCATTTTTTTGTGTTTTTGTAAAAATTACATTTAAATATTACCACTCTTGTCTTCAAGACACTCTTCTACCCTCTAAAACTTTTACCTACCTTCCACTTATTACCTATCTCATCCATCCCATTCGGTGTCGGGTTTAACGAGTACCTTCTACTCATCTAAGTGGAGATGTGTTTATACGTGTTCTCTTAGTTGACTCAGTCTCCGAGTTACTGTTGGATATGCTTCTTCTTACACGAGGGGATGAGTCTTTCGGACCTAGGTCCTTAGGACGTTACCCTTAAGATAGAGGAGGGGTTGTGTCTGAAGATTAGAGGTTTTGGGACCCCTACCGACTCTCACCCTCCCTACTATCTCGTTCTGTCTCTCCTCTTTTAGGTCCCTTGGACTAGGCCTCTGTCGAGTGACAACGTCGGAAATACAGTGGTATATGATGTTTACCCTTTAAATCTTATAACCACTGAATATATAATATCAAATAAATAAAAAATAATTCTATTTTGTCCACTGAAAATAGACAAGTTCACGATATCGGAAATAGAAAGGGTTAAGATTGAACTAACTTTCTGTCGACAGTGACCTAACTTTCAAACAAAGGAAGAGTCTCTACAAGACTCCAACTAGTCAACACTTCCCTTCTTGTCTCATGTAGATAAGTGTAAGTGAGTTTCGGTACAAAATCTGTTTACAAAGGACGAGATCGGTTTTAAGGATGATTGTCATTTTCAACCGGATAAGGACCTTTAACTTTTTACTTTGTCTTTTAGACGTTACTAATTATTTCTTCGGTTCATTCTTTACACATTCTGAGAAAAACTTATGAGGTAAATTTACTAACTCTGTTTTTTGTAATGAACGTTTCAGTACCATATCTAAGTGAAACCCCTTTACTCTTCGTCCCGTTTTAGACCAGACCAGGGTGAGGACGTCGTGTCTCCCTGTTGTGTCTGTATAAGTGTTTAACCTCGTTTTAATTCGTGTTCTATCACTTCCTTTCGGACTTTCCGTGTCTTGTCCAATACGCCAGAAAAGGAAGACCTCCCAGTATGTTCAAGTTTAATGTTTATCTTCTTTTCCCTAGGATAAATGGGTCTAAAATAGAAGTCCTAATGTTAGACCAAACTCATATCTTATTCTTTATCTGGTATTTTATTTCCTATATATACGTAATTGGTTATGTCATGACTCGGTCTCTCCAAGTTATTACTTAGATTAATTCAGACCGACCTTTTTTTAGGAGTAAATAAAAAGAATGATCCTTAGACAGTGTGTCTTCCTCTCCCTTGTTTTTCGTTTCGAATTTACAAACAATCCCGAGACATGATCCGGGCAATTCGAACGATGAGATAAACGTAGGAAATCACTTCGGTGTCAGACAATAATCAGTGGAGAGGTGAGACGGGGACATATCGACATCTATGAAGTCAAATCTTTTCCTGTCTCTCTTCTTAGTAGTTAAGTAAGTCTTTAATAGAGGACTGGTGTATAATATTAGGTTCTCAGGACGTTGACGTTCGTCTAATTATTTTTAATTAGTTTCTCGTAGTGTGTGAATCATCCTCACTGTTTCACTTCTGTCTATTTATTTGTAATAATTTTCTTAGTGTGTTGGTGAATGTTTGAATAGTTTTGCTACTCGAGTCTAGTGTCCGTCTTTCTCTCCCCAGAATTCGTCAAAGGATGTCCACCTAACAACCGATCTTCCTATGATTTTTAATATAAGTCTTAAGTATTCTCGTAAACTGGTTTATTAACATTACTAGTGGGTTTACTTATTAAAATATTCTTATACTCAATTTATTGTTAATTTTCTAATTTTTATGACTCTTTTAACGAGTGTAAAACACGATATAATGTACATGAATATCTCATTGTCTTTGATTTTACCATACAATAATTCGTTTTTAAATTTCTTGTTTCTTAAGTTACTTTTTTTATTTTTGTCCGTAAACTATATTCTGTTCCCATCGTGAAGTACATTCATGTCTTACCTCCGTACAAGTTGTTTGTACGACCTTTTTTACCATTAAGTAAATCTTTTTATAAAAAATTTATTAATGTATATGAAATGTATTTTATTTTTATCTTTACATGTTTTTAGGGTATCTTCACGTTTATAAAACTCATTGAATGTGATAAAATCACTCTTTCTGAAACATTATGTTGGTTTTATTCTGTGATAATTCCGTTTATAACTGACTAGACTAAAGTATATTTAAAGTTTGAGAAGTCAAGTCAAGTCAACGAGTCAGCACAGGCTGAGAAACGCTGGGGAACTTGACGTCGTGCGGTCCGGAGGGACAGGTAGTAGTTGAGGCCCTCAAGTGATTTGAGTGCAGGTAACTAAGCCACTACGGTAGGTCGGTAGAGTAGGAGACAGCAGGGGAAGAGGAGGACGGAGATTAGGGAGGGTCGTCGTCTCAGAAAAGGTTACTCAGTTGAGAAACGTACTCCACCGGTGACAAAGGTAACAAAGAGGAAGATAAACGGTTCTTACTACCCTGGTCTACGATACTAGAAGTAAAAAACTTACAACTCAAAATTCGGTCGAAAAAACGAGAGGAGAAAGTAAAAGTAGTTCTCCGAGAAATCAAGGAGAAACGAAAGACGGTACTCCCACTACAGTAGACGTATAGACTCCAATAACTATAAAGAGGACTGTTAGAACTAAGGTCGAACACGAAGTAGGACGGACCGTAAAGTGTACTACATGAGACGTATATTCAATTTATTCGTCCCACTGTTATATATATGTCGAAACTGCATGAGGAAAGGGTTAAACCTTGGTGAGGTAACAAGGTACAGGTCAAGATTGATTTATCATACAATCTACTACCGTTCACAATTCTTTTATTATGTCGTTTCATCTCCAATTTCTCACGACTCGTCTTTGGTAACGATAAATTACATCTCAGTAGTCCTTTTTGAAAAGGTCCATGTCATGTTATAGTCGTCTTAAGACTTCTTTGACTTCCATAAACTGACTCTTTTTTTTGTTAAAAAAACGTTTGTCTTGTACTCGTTTCTGGGGTTCTACCTTCGTACCGACTCCCCTAACTCCTGTTCGTTCCTTCGTTCATATCAACCTTTCGTTTCTTTGTTCCCTCTCTCCCAGTCTCTCCTTTGACTAAATTCCGTAACACTCTGTGATATCCTGGTTCATCAAAACGATTATCACTCTACCCTTTGAGAACCTTTAAAGATTCGTCTCCTCACTGTTAAATGAGACTTAAATTTTGCCAGTGAGAGGTGTGACACACCTCTTCTCTGACTCTCTGTTACCCGATCTTACTGTTGTGTCCCCTTATTCGATCTTCTCATAACGTTGTTAGGTCCTTTCTCTATTATCGTCGAACATAATCCTACCACGAATCACGATGTGTACCAGACACCGGACTAAGCCCTACATAAAACTACCGTCTTGGTTATTCTGAACGAACGGGACCTATACATTTGGTGAACAGACCCTTTTAGTCAAACTTTCAAGTTTTTGTAAGGGGATTTTACCATAGGGTTTGATGTATTTAAGGTTCAGTGATGAACTGGTTTGATTGTTTTTAAGACCTAGTCGAACGAGGAGTTTATACTTGGGTTTTCGTTTCTCATAGAAATTGTCATTTAGTGAAGAATACGAGATCATAAGTGATCACTATGGTCTTAAGTCGACTTAGGGAAAAGTCGGGACCTACCCGGGGACTACCCAATAACCGAGAAAAATCATAGTGACGTCTCGAGACCGATTTAAGAAAAGGGGAGTTAAATAAGTCTTATTCCGATCTTAAAAAGTTTCTCTTGAATTCAATTTTTGACCGTCATGACTTTCTTTGTTTTGTCAGACGTCTTTTGTAGTGTTTCTTGTAAGTGATTAGTAAATCGACTACAAGTACAATTTTTGTTTGTAAAGAACCTTAACTTTCTTTTGACTACTTACTTTGGTTTTCAGATAAGAGATATCACCCCCAACTGGACCTCATTGTTCTGTATCGACACACACACACCACCACCCCCCCCCTACTTGAACAAACACTTAGACTAAGACTAAACTACCTTAACGAAATTGCAGAAGTAATCAAATCAAATGACTTTAGAATTGTATGTATCCTTTACACCAACGTGACTCTCTAAGATTCCACCTTGTCAATGTCTGAGATAGATTAGACATCTGAGTCTCATACTGTTATCTCTTCTACGTCCGTGAGGATGTTCCGGGTCATATCCTTAAGTTTGTGTGTGTGAACGTATCTCTATGAGTCTCCATGTCTAATTTGTGATCTTCCTTGAGACGACGACTTCGGTGGGGTGAACTATAAAAAATAAGACTGTCTAAACTAAAAGTTTGTTTAATACACGACCCCTTTACGTAAGTGTACACTTACAGACGAAGTCCGGTTCGTTACCCACTCTAATTGGATGGAATAAAAAGAAAATTTAGAAAAATAAATAAATAAACCAACGTGACCCAGAATCAATATCGTGCTCCCTAGGAATCGACGTCGTGCACCCTAGATCAAGGGACTAGTCCCTAACTTGGACCCGGAGGACGTGACCCTCGGGTCTCAGGGTCCGTGACTTGGTGATCCCTTTAGGGATTGGATGGAATAAAATAGGAGTAGTTACAACACACTCATCTACCACGATGACCGTGTTTAAGAAAGGTGGTGAGTGGACGAAGAGAGGTGCATCCAGTGGGAGAGGTGTGAGTTCTATATTCGTTCATGTCGATCTTTGACAACCTCGGACCTGACTTTGATTACTGACTGTAAATTTAAAACGAATGATCCTTTTTGGATGTCAAAATAAGATTTTGATTCCTTTCTACAGAATAATCTTCAGGTAGTACTGTCGTGGAGAATATGGAGGAAACACAGAGTACAGTTGAGTGACTTTATTGATGATTATAAGAGTGTATGTTGACCCCTTTGTTTGAGTCTATCTATCCATTAATTAAAGGAATAAGTTCGTAACGTGTAAAACAAGTAGATGTACGAAGTGCGTGATACAGACTCTATACTTCTACTTATTCTGTTTAGAGGGTGCTGACCTTCCTTGTGTCTCTCCACCCTACATACTCCAAACCCCCTACCCTCTTTACTCCATCTGTTCGTTGTCGATGGTAACGTCGTCTAACACGTCCTCGTAACAGTCTCGTCTCGTTCGAGAGACTCTGTGGTCGTGTCTGTCAAGTCATATCCAGGCACTTCCTTCTTGCAACGGTGTCATTTGTTTCCCACAACACCGGTAGGTCGGTCGTCAGTAACGTCATTGGGGGTTGACACGTGGGACTTTCCTAAGTCCTACCTCTTCTCGTCCTATGACCGGGAGTCAGTGACTCCACGAATAATTTCCTTAATAAAGTTACTCACATCTGAGAACCAGAAAAAATATGTTTCTTTTCGTGTTTTAAGTGATTGAACTCTACAGACCAAAAAGAACTTAATTGTCATTAGAAAACTGATGTACCAGAGACACCTTTTTTAAGGATATATTAAGAGGTAGGAATGGAGAGGACTCGTAAGAGCATCTCTGACGAGAGATTTAAAGACTCTCTGACACAGGATTCGAATTCAGGAGTCAAAATCGGTGGTTTATTTTGTATTGAGGGTTGTGAATCCAACATTAAAAAAAAAAGTCAGTTTTTGTCGATTAAGTCCCCTCTTTTCCAGAAAATACCCTTTATTTTTATTGTTCAAATTAATCGTGACCCTTCTACGAAGAGGGAAAACAGGAACTCACTGAATCCTCGATCTCTTTACTTCGTCAATTTGTTTATGAGATGACACGGGAACAGAGGAGGGTTTAAGAAAGGGAAAGGACAAGACAATACAAGTAAAGGATCGTGAGAAGGGACCACCGAGTCACCATTTCTTTGACGGACGGTTAAGTCCTCTGTGTCTAAGCTAGGGACTCAGGTCTTCTAGGGAACCTCTTCTTTTACCGTCGGGTAAGGTCATAGGAACGGATCCTTTAGGGTACCTGTCTCCTCGAACCTCCCGATGTAAGGTACCCCAGGGTTTCCTAGTCTGAGTTGAATCACTGATTTGTTGATGTACCGTAGAGTAAGGATTGTGTGGGGGTACTTGTACAAAGGTAGAGTCATTAAAATTGTGAGTCCTTTACGTTATAGTTATTTATTCGTTCGTTCGTCATAAAGAAACTTGGTCGTCTTTTAAAGATTTCTATTTTCGGTTTTGTCACACCTCTAAGGAAATTTTTAACGTTTATCTCGACGGAATACTGGGTCGTTAGGGTGACGACCCGTATGTGTGACTCCTTTAGTCTTAACTTTCTCTGTGTACATGGGGTTACAAGTAACGTCGTAACAAATATTATCGGTCCTGTACCTTTGTTGGATCTACAGGTAGTCGTCTACTTACCTATTCTTTCGACACAATGTATATGTGTTACCTCATAATGAGTCGGTAATTTTTCTTATGTAAACTTAGTCAAGATTACTCTACCTACTTTGACCTCGACTAATATGTCACACTTCATTCGGTCTTTCTTTTTGTGGTTATGTCATATGACTGTGTATATATACCTTAAATCTTTCTACCATTATTACTGGGACATACACTCTGTCGTTTTCTCTGTGTCTACATATCTTGCCTGAAAACCTGAGACTCCCTCTCCCACTCCCACCCTACTAAATCTTCTTACCGTAACTTTGTACATATGATAGTACATTCTTTGTTTCACGGTCAGATACAAACTATGTCCTATGTCCTACGAACCCCGACCACGTACCCCTACTAGGTCTCTCTACTATACCCCACCCTCCACCCTCCCCCTAAGTCCTAACCCTCGAACATATGTGGGCACCACCTAAGTACAGTTACATACCGTTTTGTTTATGTCATAACATTTCATTTTATTTCATTTTTAATTTTTTTTTTCGGTTATATCTTCACTTTGGTCACAAAATGAAAGACAAACTTCATATTTTAGTCCAGAAAATGGTGTCTCCGTCAACTTTAGATCCGACTTCTAAGTTTGTCGTTTGATGGTCTGAATCCCTTCTTTAGATGAGATGAAAGAGGAATTATAGTAACCTCGTTTGGTTTCTGTCCTCGAACTGAAGTTCCTCTGTCCTCTCTTTACCCCATGTGTCTCTCTTTGTTGTTGTTTGAGTCTGAGATTTTATTTTTGTTTTTAACTACTTTTCTTCGTACCCTTCTTGGTCTCTGTTCGTCCAATTCCATACGATTCTTGTGTTTATACTTAGATTGTAAGAGTAACGACGTTAGTCAAGTCAAGTCAAGTCAAGTCAACGAGTCAGTACAGACTGAGACACTGGGTTACTTAGTGTCGTGCAGTCCGGAGGGACAGGTAGTGGTTAAGGGTCTCAAGTGAGTCTGAGTGCAGGTAGCTCAGTCACTACGGTAAGTCGGTAGAGTAGGAGACAGTAGGGGAAGAGGAGGACGGGGGTTAGGGAGGGTCGTAGTCTCAGAAAAGGTTACTCAGTCGAGAAGTGTACTCCACCGGTTTCATGACCTCAAAGTCGAAGTCGTAGTAAGGAAGGTTTCTTTAGGGTTCCGACTAGAGGAAGTCTTACCTGACCAACCTAGAGGAACGTCAAGTTCCCTGAGAGTTCTCAGAAGAGGTTGTGGTATCAAGTTTTCGTAGTTAAGAAGCCGTGAGTCGGAAGAAGTGTCAGGTTGAGAGTGTAGGTATGTACTGACGGTCTTTTTGGTATAGGAACTGATCTGCCTGGAATCACCCGTTTCATTACAGAGACGAAAACTTATACGATAGATCCAACCAGTATTGAAAAGAAGGTTCCTCATTGGCAGAAAATTAAAGTACCGACGTTAGTGGTAGACGTCACTAAAACCTCGGGGTTTTTTATTTCAGACTGTGACAAAGGTGAGAAAGGGGTAGATAAACGGTACTTCACTACCCTGGTCTACGGTACTAGAAGTAAAAGACTTACAACTCAAAATTCGGTTGAAAAAGTGAGAGGAGAAAGTGAAAGTAGTTCTTCGAAAAATCGAGGAGAAGTGAAAGACGGTATTCGCACCACAGTAGACGTATAGACTCCAATAACTATAAAGAGGGCCGTTAGACTAAGATCGAACACGAAGAAGGTCGGGTCACAAAGAGTACTACATGAGACGTATCTTCAATTTATTCGTCCCTTGTCGAGGTTTTGACTCCCTTTTCATCACGTAATAACTTTGTTAATTTGTTAAACCGTTAAAGACAACTGTTTTTCTTCATTTAGATCTGAATTCATTTTTCTTTGAAATAAACTTTCTTAATATTCTTATTCCCCTTTCTCTGATAACATTTATCTCTTTTGTTAGGTTTGAGACTTGACGTTCGGAGAGTTTCCAGTCCGTCTTTCTTTAAAAGAAAATACCCTTTCCCAGTTATTCTTGAATCATAACACCTTCACCCTATGAGTCCCTTACAAAATAAGAATCCTCCCTAGTAATTCCTTCTCAAAATACAACCCAGTCCTTCACCCACCCAGTTTCAAGTCCCTGATATCTTTCCTCTCTTCGAATCGATCACAAATCAAAGTTCGTGAAAAA
Organism: Capra ibex; assembly: GCA_006410555.1. Lineage (NCBI taxonomy): Eukaryota > Metazoa > Chordata > Mammalia > Artiodactyla > Bovidae > Capra > Capra ibex. Next base: position 21,342,388 of record SJYO01033645.1, on the reverse strand, counting down.
TTAACCAGTCACCCCTTTTTGTAGAGTCTTTAGAAAACACTCTGTTACTTACCCTTAAATTTCCCAGAGACAGAAGGGGGTAAAATTCATTTTTTCCCTCTGAATAGATGCCACTCAGAATAGATTCAATACCACCAAGAAACTCCGTTCAACAAAGAGTCTTATGTTTTTATATTTACCTAAAGAAGTTGTTGGGGACGAAAGGTCCTTCTTTCCTGAGTCGTTTTCAAATTGTATCGTTGAGAATGTACTTAGTATTATCGTTACAATTTAAAAAAGACTCAGGAAATAAGGACCTTTTGTTCCCAACAATTTCTTTGTTGGATCTGTTTGGATCTGTCACATAATTTTTTGTCTCTGTAATGAAACGGCTGTTTCCAGACAGATCAGTTTCGATACCAAAAAGGCCACCAGTACATACCTACACTCTCAACCTGATATTTCTTTCAACTCGCGGTTTCTTAACTACGAAAACTTGACACCACAACCTCTTCCGAGAACTCTCAAGGGACCCGACGTTCCTCTAAGTTGGTCAGGGAGGATTTCCTTTAGTCAGGACTTATAAGTAGCCTTCCTGACTACGACTTCGACTTCGAGGTTATGAAACCGGTTGACTACGTTTCTTGACTGAGTAAACTTTTCTGGGACTACGACCCTTTCTAACTTCCGTTCCTCCTCTTCCCCAACTGTCACCTACTCTACCAACCTACCGTGGGGGCTGAGCTACCTGTACTCAAACTCGTTCGAGGTCCTCAGTCACTACCTGTCCCTTCGGACCGTACGAGGTTCCTCAGCCTGTGTTGACTCTCTGACTTGACTATGACTACCATTTATGTCTCTTCTCCCCTTGACCTTCTTATTTCCTTTCGAAGTGTTTATTCCTCTTTGTACTTGACCCAATCTTCATATCGTATAACCTTTCGTGAGTACATTATATTATAATATTCCCTTCTTTTTTAAAGGGAAGAAAGGAAGATCTAAAAAAACCGACTAGATTGTTAACTTAATTATATTCTGGTTTTGTACTTTCCACGTTTTCATCGATCTTTTAGCTCCAAATATATTTGAGGACTCGATTACTTCCCCATCCCTCGATTCCGAAGTCACTCTTTCTTCCTTTACGTGGTTTTCTACTCTTTTCGTTTACGAACCGTTTGTTTATAAAAGTTACGGTACGTCTATTAGAAAGACTATATTTTTTAATAGAGACCATACTCGAGAGAAGGACCATCTCCTCTAGTATATTTACGTAAATCCGTCTTTTTCCTCTCCATTTTTCGAAAAGCAGTCGACGACTCGTAACGAACGTAAGACACTTTTGTTAGGGGTCCTGTTACACTATGTCGTGCGTCACCACATGACACGCGGCGGAGTTTTCTGTCTCAAGTCTCTTGATACTTAAAGTCCTTTCTACTGTCTTACGTCAAAGATTCCCTTCTTTCACTAGATCGTCCATTCTTTTTCTTTCTCACCAATTTTTTCCTTAATGTAACTGAGAACGGTCTATTCTCCAGAATTCGTGGTCCCGGTTCATTATACTATTGTATTATTTGGTTAATATTGTATGTACTTTTATTATGTTAAACAATGAAACAAATTAGAAATTTGACAAATGAGAAATAAGATTCTCATATTGTATGAGTATATTGTATTGTAATATAATATAATATATTCAGAAGGACCTGTCCTACCGTTTCGTCTTCCTGGAACTCGAGTGGATGAGAGTCCTCTTGTGGTTTTAGTGTTACTTGGCTACTTGTTGGTAGTCATTTTTTTCTGACCCTGGATGGTTTTTTCGATAAGAAAAAAAGAAGGTTTCTGTATTTCTTCCTTAAGTTACTCTACCATCCTCCCCGGGTGAGTACTATATTAGTTTGGGGTATGGACAGACTTACCCGTTGGGTGTTTGACCCCCTATTAATATAGTGTCCTCAAGAGAGTGTCTCACTCTTAAGACTCGGGTGTAATCGGAGGAGTCGGACTAAGTCTACAACCCTCCTCTTCGGAAGTCTCGTAAACCGAAACTCCGGTCACCCCGAACTAACATTCTCAAAGTGTCCTGACTCCCTTGTCTCTGATGTAAGAACTTCCCACGTGTGTTCCAGAGTACACATGGTCCTTGTTCTTGTCACTGAAGTATCCTCCGATCCGGTCTGGATGAACGACCAGAACCTCACAACGTCTTTCCCCCAGAGGAAGGTCCCGGATCCTCACTCGAAAACAGATTGTGAAACTTTACGTGACTCTGTGTAAACGACCGTTTCGTTCTCTGAAGTAACCCTTCTCCGTGGACCCACCTATCGTTCTCCCATTCCCTTGGGTCCTCCTGACGAGACGGTCCACCAGTGTCCGAATCCAAAATACCACTACCCTAATCAAAGACCCAACGGAGACCGATTAGTAAGACTGAGTTCCAGGAAGGACCATCGGGTTCCTAATGAGTCGATTCTACCTAAGGTCGTTCCTCTTAAGACCCTACAACAATGTCGTTGTACTGTATATTACAATATTATGGATATATCCATAAAGTATACACATTATAGATCTCGTTAATAAAATTTTTGATATACTTCATCATATGAGTTTAGGTAATGTTTCATTTTACTTTGATTTTTTAAGTTCATCGAAGGTTCTTCCATTGTCTTCTATGGGTCCCAATTTTTTCTCTCCCTTGTTTATCTTTTGTTTTTTATTTTACCGTTTGAATACGAGATGCATAGTAATCGACGTAATTTAAACTTATCAGATTTATTTCGTTAATTTTCTCTAATCGTTACACTCAATTTTGTTGTCGTTCTTGATATGACAAATGTTCTTTGAGTAGGGTTGTATTGTCGTCTCCATTAAACTTTTATTTTTTCTACTTTTGTTATTTAATACATTCTTAATTTAAAAATTTTCATCCTTACAGATATAATTTTATTACATTTTTCGTCTCTGTAATGAAACTGCTGTTTCCAGGTAGATCAGTTTCGATATCGAAAAGGCCATCAGTACATACCTACACTCTCAACCCGATATTTCTTTCGACTCACGGCTTCTTAACTACGAAAACTTGACACCACAACCTCTTCTGAGAACTCTCAGGGAACCTATCACTCCTCTAGGTTGGTCAGGTAAGATTACCTTTAGTCAGGATTTATAAGTAACCTTCCTGACTACGACTTCGACTTCGAGGCTATGAAACCGGTGGTCTACGTTTCTTGACTGAGTAACCTTCTCTGGGACTACGACCCTTTCTAACTTCCGTCCTCCTCTTCTCCCTACTGTCTCCTACTCTACCAACCTACCGTAGTGGCTGAGTTACCTGTACTGAAACTCGTTCAAGACCCTCGACCACTACCTGTTCCTTCGGACCGCACGACGTCAGGTACCCCAACGTTTCTCACTCTGTGTTGATTCGCCGCCTTGACCGACTTTGAACTTAAATCTTGTTTTAAATGATACGTTGTTTCTTTAATATATTCTTGATTTCCGGTTGGTTCTTCTATTGTCGTTAAGATTTACATATACGAGTTTTGTCTCGTAGTAAAATCTTTTTCTTCATCTCAACTTTCCTGGTCATCTGTTTATATGTTAAATCCAACCTTTTAAAGTTACCAAGAGAGAATTGACCTTCTACGATACACTTTATTGATCTGTCTTTTAGTAGTTATTATATCTTATTGAGATGTTGTTTTATCTTATTAAATTGGTTGTTATAGAATATCTGTAAATATCTTCTGGTTTGTTGTCATCTTATGGAACAAAAGTTCGAGGTTATCTTGTAAATCTATCTGGTATAGGGTACAGCATTTCGTTCGAAATTTTGTAAATTTTCTTAGGTTCAGTATGTCGGGTTTTACCTTAGTTTGATTTTTAAGTTACTATCTTTCTTTAGTCTTTTTATAGTTTTGTAAAACTTTAATTTATCATGTGAAACGTTAATGAGTACTTAGTCTCCCGAAGGGTCTACCGCGATCACCATTTCTTGGGTGGACGGTTACGTCCTCTGTATTTCTCTGGGTCCGACCTAGGGACCCAGTCCTTCTAGGGGACCTCTTTCCGTACCGTTGCGTGAGGTCATAAGAACGTACCTCTTAGGGTACTTATCTTCTCAGACCGACCGATGTCATGTATCCTAATGTTTCTCAACCTGTACTGACTTCGTTGAATTGTCCGTGTCGTACTTACGTCTCCTGTAGAGTCTCTTTAAAATTTTTATATATCTTCTTATTTTGACTTTTGTCTTACATATGTTTAAACATTCTATGTTGATTTCGTCAAGAGTCTCCCTTTAAGTTTCGTGATTTACGAGTATTTCTTTTCCCTTTTATAGATTTTATTAAATAGATTGAAAAAAGGAATTCTTTGATCTTTTTCATTTCATTTGATTTGAATTCGGTTCGTCTTAATTCCTTTTTTATTCTCGTTTTTTGTCACTGTACATTTTCTCACTTTGTTATCTTTTAATGTAATTATTTATTTTGTAAACCGAGAAACTTTTTAGTTATTTTAACTATTTTAAATTGTTCTAACTGTTCCTATCTTTTGTCTCCTGTGTTTAGTGATTATAGTCCTTACTTTATCCTATAGTGTTATCTAGAACATCGTGTCCTTTCTTTTCTGAAATAATAGTATTTAAACTGTTGAATCTTCTTTATCTGGTTAAGAAGGTTTTAATTTTTGATGATTTCGAGATTTTTCTACTTGATCTTTTAGACTTATCAAATTATTCAAAATTTACTTAAATATTTCGTTTTATACTGTTTATTCTTGGTAAGTCACTTCTTAATTGTCGTTAAAGTGTTTGACAGAAATCTTTTATCTACTTCCTTATAAAGAGTAAAATACTTCAATTATAATGGGACTATTTTAGTCTTTGTATGTGTATTTTTCCTTTGAGGTATGGTTATAGAAGATAATTGAATCTACGTTTTTTGAGGTGTTTCAAAATCGTTTAGGTTAGGTTATTACGTATATTCTCTCATTATATAGTATTACATTAGATGGTATACTTATTTAGTTATTTCTTTTTAATATATTAGAATAGTCAACTATATCTTTTTTGTAAACTGTTTAAGTTAGGAGTAAGTAAATTTTTTTAGTTATAAGATTTTTCTCTCCCCTTGAGGAGTTTGAGTATTTTTCGTAGATGTTTTTTAGATGTCGATTGGAGTACTGGTTACCATTTTTAGACTAATATAAGGAAGATTGTAAAGTGAAAATAACAAATAAGTGAAAATAAGTTGACATGATCTTCAAGATCAGTGACCTTATTCCGTTTTGTTTTTTTCTTCTTTCTTTTTTGTATAATTGATATTTCCTTTTTATTTTGACACAGATAACATCTGTTGTACTAATAGATGTGTTCTTTAGACTTTCTTAGATGTTTTTCTTTTAAGAGAATCTTATTTACTCAAGTCTTACCAATATCCTTTAGTTGTTCATCGTTAATTAAAATGCAGATATATACATATTCTTTGTTCATATTCGACTTTAAATTTTATTTTACAGTGAACGTTAATAGGGTTTCCTTTCGTTTTATGCATAATTAGATTGTTTGATACCTTTTCTATACAGACTACTTTTAAAATTTTACGATTACTCTCCCGAAGAAACCACCGAATCACCATTTCTTAGACGGACGGTCATTCTTTCTGTGTCAAAGTTATGGACCAGTCCCTTCTAGGGTGTTTGGTGTCTCGTTGATTCTGACACACGATGTTGATGACTCGGACACGAGATCTCGGGCCCTCGGTGTTCGCGACTCGGGTACACGGTGTCGATGACTTCCGGTACATGGGATCTCCGGTACGGGGCGTCAGTCTATTCTCTTCGGTGGTGCCACTCTTCGGTGACGAGACGTTGGCTTCTCATCGCGGGTGAGAGGTATTCCTCTGTTTTCGGCCGTGTCGTCACTTCTGCGTCGTGTTGGTTTTTGTTTTTTATTTTACGACACTCTTTTTGAGTCGCTCGTCGGTGGAAGACTAAAGGACTTGAGAGTTTTTCCGGAAACAGCGGGGACTAGAGAAAGATATTCATAGGAATGGAGGGTTAGGTAGATTAACATTGTCTTTAGTCACGTCGAGGTCGGGAAGTAGAAAGATGTCCAAAGTGACTGTGTCGGTTTGTGGTCCTCTTTGCGTGTTAAAGGAGACACGGTTTTATCGTGGAATTGTAAAATACCAATCGAATTCTTATCATGAGTGTGTTACGTACTACTATAAAATCAACGATAATACAAAAAGAGACCTGATATTCGTCGAGTCCTCTCCCTGACATAAAACATCAAGAAAAATTGAAGGGATCACCGAGTCTGTCATTTCACAGACAGATGTTAGACTCTCTGGACCCAAGCTAGGAACCCAACCCTTCTAAGGGACCTCTTCCTTTACCGTTAGGTGAGGTCATGAGAACGGAACTTTTAGGGTACCTGTCTCCTCGAACCACGTCTGATGATAGGTACCCCAACGTGCTGACTCGCTGAAGTGAAAGTGAAAGAGACAGGGTCATGGATGTGAACCGTATGTCATCTTCATCCATTAGTCATATGAACTTATATCAATGACTCGTTTTACAAATAAATCTCTTTCCCTTAAAGTAGTGTGGTATTAGACACTGTCAAACTTATAATAGTAAAAAGTAAAACACACTTTGAAGTTCCCTATCACTAACTAATATATCCCCTCATACGTATACTGGTTCTTATTCGTTTTAATTCTAAAACTCTGTGGGACAATAAGTACGTACATTGGCACCCATAAAACAAGTTACAGACGGTCGAACATTCGTTATATTTAGGTTAATTTAAGTATAAAAGACTGATAAAAATCACATACAATAATATCGTGAGGGATACAAACTGAACTAAGGACAATAGGGTCAACGTTAATGAATACTTTAAATAAAACAAATTACAGTCAAAAAGGTAATCTAATTCAAAGTGTTTACGTCCTTGTTCAGAAAAGACAAGTGTTTAAAAAAGGATACAAATTTCATTCACAAGCTACTAAATTTTATTTTTATTTTAGCATAAAAAAAGTGAGAATAGGTGAATGACCATATACAAGTATAGTTTGTTTGGACCATAGAGAGAGAGAGAGTTTCTACTCATAAATTCATTGATTTAATAACGAGAATGGGTGGAAATAGAAAGATGGTAGTCATCATAGTCAACGATCTGAAGAAGCAATAGAGATATCGGAGGTCCGTTTTGACTGAGGTAAAGTAAGATAAAGAAGACATAATGTAAACAATTAGATTAAAGAAACCCTATGTCTTAGAGGTAAAAAGTCGTAGTCGTAAATCGTCCAATATACTCAAGTTCGGTAAATAAAAAAATTCACCGATATATTTGTCGGGGTTTGAGGTGTCCATTAAGCCTTTCGACGAAGTTTAGACCGAAAGACTCTTATTAAGACTAGTAGTTGTGGATTGGACTTTATGAAAGAATGGATTTATTTATTTATTTATGAAAAGATGGATTTATTTATTTATTTATGAAAGGATGGAGACACAAGAAGAAAACGGATATTTTGTGCAAGGTAAAATTTATGGGGTATTCACCCTAGTATGTCGTAAACAGGAAGACACTGACCGAAGAAAGTGAGTCGTATTATAGGTACGACAGTGGAGACCGTCCAAAGGATGTAAAAATTCCGACTTATTATAAGGTGACATATGTATGTGGTATAAAAGAAATGGGTAACTAGATAACTACCTATAAATTCAACGAAGGTGTAGAAACGATGACGTTTATTGCATACTTCATTAATTTTATCTGTTTGAGTATCTTTGTCTCTTATCTTATTACTAAAAGTCCCCTTTACCTTCTCTTTTACCTCTCAATGACAAGTTGTTCAAATTCTAAAGTGAATCCGTTTTATTGATTTAGGATCTCTAGACGGTAAGTTGTAACACGGACGTCAAGTATCACGACATAGTATATGTATTTTTAAACAATCTCTCATCTAGAGTGCAAAAGAATGGTGTTATACTTGTGTGTGTGTGTGTGTGTGTGTGTGTGTCTCCGTAAGGTCTCTATAGAAATCGGTATACGGAGTCCCACATTTAGGTATAACACCAAGGATATACAGAAACCTATAAGTGTTTCTTTAAGATAGTGTGGTTTTTTCGACATTAGATGATTTATATGAACTATAAAATTATTTGTAACCAAGTTAAATATGAAAATCAGAAACGAGTAGTAATGACGTTTCCCTCGAAAAGGAAGTGTTTAGAATAGAACATTAGGTTTCAAAATCGAAAGAAAGGATCTAAACACAGTAAACAGTTTAATCTATCGTACAGTAAAATAACCTAAGTATATAATCATCTTTGTGATCCAACCTACTTTAGATCTTTTTATTATACCATTCATTAATCTATGAACTTAAACTTCGTCGTAGTTTATCAGTTATTACAAACTATTTAGACGGTATAATATTGATACAACAATACTTAAGATGTGAAGACGGTGGAGATGTATATTGTCTTCTCTGAGTCAAGAAACTAATTTTGTTCAATGAATGGATAATATATACGGACGTAAATAGATTATATTACCTAGACTATATTACCAATTGTTGTAAAATTTTTATTTTCTAATTAAACCTTTAGTATCAAAAGATCATTTAAGAAAAATTAAAGTCTTTAATAATAAAAATAATTAGGTACACGATAAACAATCCATAAAAGTAGTAAAAATGTGATATGGAATAACTTAGAAAAGAAGGTTTGTTTTATTTATACAATATATAGTGTAATGGATCATTTTTTACGATTCCGTCTTTTAATTCTTTCCCTTCACTTTTTCCATTATAGTTTGTACCCTACCGTTAAAATTACTCTACTAATCTTTCTGGAACGATTCTTTTGATATAAACTTCTTTCTGGATTTCCTCAACTTTCTCCCTCAGAAAGTCAACAGATTTATTTCCCGTGAGATCTGTTTCAATTATCGTTCAGATTTTAAGGAACCCTCTCTACGTTTTACAAACATCTCCTTCGTTATTAAAATCCCTTCTTGGACTAAAGTGAATAACAGACTAAATTACAAAGTGTCCCGTCCTGTCTTTCCTAAGTTTCAACCTCTCCCTATTCTCTATATCAGTTTTCCTCCGAAAAGTTAACATACTCTCAATTACACGTCTCCATAACGCAAGTTAACGTGAGTCCACGAAGAACAACATTATTCATAATCGTCTCTATTTCTTGTGTAACACTAATTAGAAAAGTACAAATTCCGTCTATTACTACCGTTACACTTAAACCCTTCGATTCCTCTCCATTTCTCTATCAAGGTTCTATTGTGTCACGAGACCATAAGGAAGAAATGAGGACATCTACTTCCTTCCGTACCTCCGGTCCTCATATCTTTTAAGATGAAGTACATACACCTCTCGTTCAAATAAGACCCCTAGGACTGGTGCCTACATCCTTAGTCTAGAGAGGTCAAAATCCAAAGTCTTATAGTTAACAAATTTGATATAAAATTAAAATTATAAATAGTAAGATTATTAAATATGAAGATTTTTGAGTATTACCATAAAATAATATTAAATTCAAAGGATGAAGAGTTACGATACATTTCTATAATGAAGAATAAGGATTGTACAAAGAATTAGTATAATATCTTATCCAGTGAATAACCTTTAAAAGGAGACACACAACCAAGGTAAGTACCTGATGTCTAAGTTAACAACTAAGTTAGTACCCAGAAGATTACAATCAGACAAAGAATAAGCCAACGGAGGTAAAGAACCTAATAAGATTAGTAACATAAAGAATAAAAATGGACTAGTAATAATATATTTCGTTAAAATATATATTAAAATTAAAATATATAATATATGTAACGAAATAAATTATTATAACAGAGTTATAATAAACTCTGTTTTAAAGATCGGAAAAGATTGAAAGTCGGTGATTAGAAAGGATAGGATGAACCGAAAATTTAGTGATTATCTAAACCGGGTTACAGAAGTTTCTTCAACTGTGCACTCGGTAACTGTTTAAGAGACGTTCTTGAAGAACTACTTCTTAACTTCAAATTCTCATTTGAGTGGATACAACCAAACTCTTTTTTTTTAAATTCTTATGAGAGTCCCGCTTTTAATACCTTCGACTATAACTTCTAGAACGAGTTTAGGATCAGGTTGTAATACACGGTCTAATACGACATTTCCAATGGTGTTTTTAGGACTTTTATAAGTAGTGTCTACATGCTGACTCTACGAAAATCTCCTTTAGGAGTTTCCACTCAGTCTCGGGGTCTAAAAGACGTTGAGAACGATAACAGAGTAATTTAACGGGGATTGAATGAAAGTAAATGAGTGGTTTCGGGACATCGAAAAATATAGAGTAGTGTATCTTGTTTTCAACGGCCCCAGATCGGGGCCACCTAGGTCCCTTAAGCTTCCCACCTGCCGCAACCGCACCTTTCTGAACAAACAAATAATTACGTTCTAATCTAATTCTTTGATATCACATCATTCTTCTAATTCACCTCCTTCTCCCGACTTATCGAACCAAATGTGCCTTCCGGTTATTTTAAGGTCTGTTCCTTAAACGTGGTAGATGCAACCCGGTGGCCGCGGGCGAACTTATAAATTCCCAAGGAGCGGAATTCGAGGGAAAGCGCGCCCAGAATTGTCGGCCCCGTTCGTTCATCTGGACCGCTCGGAGGCGCGGGGTCCACCTCTAAGTCGGACTTCAATTTCATTTCTCGTCTCTCTTCCTTTCCCTCTCTTCTTTCTCTCCTCTCTCTGTACCCCCCTCGGTCTCAGGGTTCTTTGGTCCGGCTCTCTGATCAAGCTCTTTGACCAGGCTCTTTGACCGGGGGCCGGGGACCGGGGATCGGAAATAACAAGTCTTCCGGAAAATATGAAAACTATTTTGTACCTCTAGTTACCTATTGTGTTTTAATACATCGCAAGCGTTGGGTCTAAGAAAGACATATAGTAAAACATATGTTTTCCAGAGTCCACTAAATGTAATAGAAGACCGGTTCTCCGAACAATTGTGAAAAACCGAGAGAAGGAATTACTTACAATTAAAACAAAGGGGACTTCACAAAAAGAAATTAGACGTAGAGGAATTTCGTAATTTCAATGTAGAGATATCTTGTTTCCACGTCACCCAATATTGTTTCTTCCATGAATTGAGTTTCTAGATTACAACGATTATGGTCCAGATGATGAACAAAAAGATATATGGTCGATATAGATTTTTATTTCCTATACTTTTAAACCGTCGTGCGTAACTGAGTTGTTTACTTTGCAAATTAGTCAGGATAAGATTTCTAAAACTGAGAAGCCTTCGGGGATGTAAGGATCCTACAAAATTCGAAGGACACGGAGGACGCCAGTCCTCCGGAGTTTGTGTTCGCGTCGACATGCTCAGGACGTCCGTCCGATCTTTCGGTAGCCTCCCCAAAAACCTAAGTTTACGTTTCAGAGAAAGTTTACGTCTTCTGATTTCGGGACTTAACTGAAAAAGGTCTTTTACAGTCTTCTCACCTTTTCGTCTCGTGTTTTTGGCCATCTAAAAACAACCCCATGTACGAATCCTTAAAGGTCTCCCCGGGGACTTCAGACTCGTGCGGAACGCATACAGTCGAAGGAAGGAGTACTGGAACAGTGCCTGCCCTAAGGAGTGTGACCGAGGGCCGTTTTTCACTTTCACTTTCAGTGGGTCAACACAGACTGAGAAACACTGGGGTACCTGACATATCAGGTACCTTAAGAGGTCCGGTCTTATGACCTCACCCATCGGAAAGGGAAGAGGTCCCCTAGAAGGGTTGGGTCTCTAACTTGGGTCCAGAGGGTGTAACGTCCGTCTAAGAAGTGGTCGACTCGGTGTTCCCTTCGGGTGTATCTTGTTTCTGACGAAGTTTTTTTTTTTTTTTTTGGGTTGTATTGAAACTAATTTACAAATAATATAATCGGATCTGAAAAGTTAATAGTAGGTAAAATTTACCATTTAACAGGAGTTCCGACATAGATATTAATATTAAACAAAGATTTATTTAACATATTAAAATGTGTAACAATCATTAAATAAGTCATCATCTCATTGATTCCTTGTAGAGAAATTCTTTTATGTCTTATTTTTTTACCAAACCCCTTACACCACCATAGTACATCTCTGTACATCTCTGTTTTACTTCCCGTATGTGTCCTCGGGTTTCTTCTTACTTAAACACTATTTAATACTAATCTGATTCTTACCCGTATTCTTAGTCCCAGTCCGTGTTTCAAGTTCCGATACTCTAATGACATAAACCTAATGTCTACAGGGAAAACCTGGACTTGAATATCATAAATTCTTCCCAATATTTTACTCTACAAAACATTTAGACTAAAAGGTCGTTTTTTTCACTTATATCTTTCTTGTTCTTTTTACTACGACTTTGTCTACTCCTACTACTACTTTCTCTACTTCTACTCCTACTCCTACTACTTTGACTACTTCTTTAGTTCACTACTACTACTACTCCTGTCGTTACTGTTACTACTATCACTAATGTTACTACTACTACTACTAATTTTCCCTTTTTTTCAAAGGTTGGTTTTTCTTACGATCTTTATAAATGGAAATCACGAAAGATGTTCTTACACCCTTGTTAGATGTAAAGTGATTATTTTGAGGGACTTGATTTAGAGATGATTATTTAACAATTCTTTTTCAAACCTTTCTAAATTCATAATCTGAGTACCATTCATAATCTGAGTTCCTCCATTCTTAATAGTAGGACTAACTATTTTTACTTTAGAAACTCATGCATATTTACTAAACACCCCCAGTTCTACCGTTTCATTCTCCTACGTCTCAAGTGTAGAGGAGTGTAGGTCCCGTGGATGATCTACGACCACCCCCAGGAATCTGTGGATTCCCCTACCCTCCTTTGGAGTGTACTTGTACATCCTGTACTCTCCCTCCCTCCCTTCTTTTTACCTCCACCCTGTTTACAATTATAAGTATTTTCCCCTTTAACTCTCATTGTGTTGTTATCACTCCGTGAAGTTGTAGGGTTAATGTAGTCACCTGTCTAGTAGGTCTCTTTTCTATTTATTGTTTTAGTTTCAAAATTTACAGTGTTATCTGATCTATCTTAAGTGACTATAACGATCCTACAAGGTAGACTTTCGTCTTCTTATGTAAAAGAATTCGCGTGTACCTTGTAAGAGGTCCTATCTAGTATAGAACCCAGTGTTTAGTTCAGAACCATTACAATTCTTTTGACTTTAGTTCAGTTTGTAGAAAAGACTGGTATTGTGATACTCTTTTCTATAGTTAATGTCCCCTTTTTAATATTTTTCGTGTTTATGTATCTCTGATTTGTTATACGATGATTTATTCGTTCTCTAGTGACTTTTTCAGTTCCTCCTTTATTTCTTTACGGATCTTTGTTTACTATCACTTTTGTGTTACTGGGGTTTGGATACCTTACGTCGTTTTCGTCAGGATTCTCCCTTTAAAAATAGTTAAGTTAGGATGAAGTTCTTTGTTCTTTTTAGAGTTTATTTGTAATTGGAATATGGATTTCGTTGATCTCTTTCTTTTTGTTTGTTTTCTTGGGGGTTTCAATCGACTTCCTTTCACTTTCAGTGAGTCAGTACAGGTGGAGAAACACTGGGGTACCTGATATGTCAGACACCTCAAGAGATCCGGTCTTATGACCTCACCCATCGGAAAGGGAAGGGGTCCCATAGAAGGGTTGGGTCCTTAACTTGGGTCCAGAGGACGTAACGTCCGTCTAAAAAACGGTGGACTCGGTTTTCCCTTCGGGTTCTTATTATCTCATCATTGGATAGAGAAGAGGTCACCTAGGAGGTCTGGGTCCTTAGTTTGGTCCCAGAGGACGAAACGTCCGACTAAGGGATGGTTGACTCGGTAGTCATCAACTTCCTTTCTTTAGTACTTTCTTTAGTATTTTTATTCTCGTCTTTATTCCCTTTATTTTTGTTTTGTTATCGTTTCTAGTTATTTTGATTTTCGACCAAGAAACTCTTCTATTCGTTTTAATTATTTGGAAATCGGTCTGAGTAGTACTTTTTTTTACCTCTCCTGATTTTAGTTATTTTATCTTTATTTTTTGTTATTTAATGTTGATTGTGGGTGTTTTATGTTTCCTAGTATTTTCTGATGAAGTTAGTTGATATATGGTTATTTTACCTGTTGGACCTCCTGTACCTGTTTAAACATCTTCCATGTTGGAAACTTCTTACTTGGTCCTTCTTTATCTTTTATACTTGTGTGACAAGTGATCATACCTTTAACTTTGGAGTTAATTTCTAGAAGGTTGTTTGTATTCAGATCCTGGTCGACGGAAGTGTCAACTTAAAATAGTTTGTAAAAATCGTCTCGATTGTGGATAGTAAGACTTTTAGAAGAGTTTTTTAACGTCCCCCTTCTTGTGAGGGTTTGAGTAAAATGTTCCGGTGGTAGTACAACTATGGTTTTGGTCTGTTTCTATAGTGTTTTTCCTTTTAATGTTCCGTTATAAGGACTACGTGTATCTTTCTTTTTAGGAGTTGTTTTACGATCGTTTGTCTTAGGTTGTTGAGTAATTTTCGTAGTATATGGTCGTCACTGTTTAAAATAATTTTAGTGACGTCTGTCACTGATATCGGTGTCTTAATTTTCTATTAACGAGGAAACCATGAAGGGACCGCCAGGTCACCGCCTCTGAGACACGAAGGTTACGTCCCCCGGGTCCATGGTTGGGACCAGTCCCTTGATCTAGGGTGTACAGTGATGATTTTCTATGACGCACGACGTTGATTCTAGGCTGTGTCGGTTTGTTTAGTTATTTTTATTTATAATTTTTTTCTGTGAACGAAGAACCTTCTTTTCGATACTGTTTGGTTCTGTCACATAAGTTTTCGTCTCTGTAGTAGAACGGTTATTTCTAGACGTATCAGTTTCGATACCAAAAAGGTCATCAGCACATACTACACTCTCAACCTGGTATCATAATATGTCGGATATCTATATTGTGAGAAAGTTTTGGATATATATTATAAGACTCTGTTTCGGAATTCGAGAAAACGTCTATACCTTTGGTGGTGGTCCATCTTCATTTGACGTACGACTGGTACTCGCGTGTCTTGGGTCTGGAACATCTATACCCCATCGACAACTTAGTTATTGAGATAGTCGAGGGGAAGTAGAAGAGACTAATAACCTGATCCACCCCCAAATTACTACTTCCTGTAGTCGAAGAAAACGTATAGTAAATTTAAAAGTTTCAATTTACTAACCTACTAATCTCCGGTATTCTCTGGTTACATCAGAAGTCGAGCAGGAGTGCCTAAGGTCAAATAGTAGTAGACGGAGGTACAATACAAGGAGAAGTCAAGTCAAGTCAAGCCAACGAGTCAACATAGGTTGAGAAACACTGGGGTACCTGACTTCGAACGGTCCGAAGGGACAAGTAGTGGTTGAGGACTTCGAACGAGTTAGAGTACAGGTAGTTTAGCTACTACGGTAGGTTGGTAGAGTAGGAGACAGTAGATCTGAGAAGAGGAAGACGGAAGTTAGGAATGGTCGTAGACCCAGAAAAGTTTACTCAGTCAAGAAACGTAATCCACTGGTTTCATAACCTTGAAGTCGAAGTCGTAGTCAGAAAGGTTACTTATAAGTCTTGACTAAAGGAAATCCTAACTGACCAACCTAGAGGAACGTCAGGTTCCCTGAGAGTTCTCAGAAGAGGACGTGGTGTCAAGTTTTCGTAGTTAAGAAGCCACGAGTCGAAAGAAATACCAGGTTCAGAATGTAGGTATATACGGATGACCTTTTTGGTATCGAAACGGATCTACCTGGAAACAACCGTTTCATTACAGAGACGAAAAATTATTCGACAGATCCAACCAGTATCGAAAAGAAGGTTCCTCATTCGTAGAAAACTAAAGTACCGACGTCAGTGGTAGACGTCACTAAAACCTCGGGTTCTTTTACTTTAGAGAGTGACAAAGGTAACAAAGGAGTAGATAAACGGTACTCCACTACCCTGACCTACGGTACTAGAATCTAAAAACTTACAACTCAAAAGTGAGAGAAGAAAGTGAAAGTAGTTCTCCGAGAAATCAAGCAGAAGTGAAAGATGGTATTCCCACCACAGTATACGTATATACTCCAATAACTATAAAGAGGGTCGTTAGAATTAAGGTCGAACACGAAGTAGGTCAGGTCGTAGAGTGTACTACACGAGACGTAAATTCAATTTATTCGTCCCACTACTATATGTCGGAACTACATGTGGAAAAGGGTTAAACCTTGATCAGACAACAAGGTACAGACCAAGATTGACAACGAAGGATTGGACGTATGTCCAAAGAGTCCTCCTTCCGGTCCACCAGACCATAAGGGTAGAGAACTTCTTAAAAGGTGTCGAATAACAGTAGATGTATCAGTTTCCGAAACCGTATTAGTCTTTCGTCTTTATCTACAAAAATACCATAAGAAAACGAAAAAAATTACTAGGTCACCTACAACCGTTAAACTAGAGACCAAGGGGACGGAAAAGATTTGGGTCAAACTTGTAGACCTTTAAGAGTCAAGTACATGAAAACTTCGGAGTGAACCTCTTAAAACTCGTAATGAAACGATCACACACTCTACTCACGTTAACAGACCTTCAGACTCGTAAGATACCGTAACGGAAAGAAACCCTAACCTTACTTTTGACTGTAAAAGGTCAGGACACCGGTGACGACTCAAAAGGTTTAAACGACCGTATAACTCACGTCGTGAAAGTATCGTAGTAGAAGGTCCTAAACTTTATCGAGTTGACCTTAAGGTAGTGGAGACCCGACCTTCTTCGTGTTCGACCTTAGTTCTAAAGACCCTCTTTATAGTTATTGGAGTCTATACGTCTACTGTCGTGGGAATACCGTCTTTCACTTCTCCTTGATTTTTCGGAGAACTACTTTCACTTTCTCACCTCACTTTTTCAACCGAATTTCGAGTTGTAAGTCTTTTACTTCTAGTACCGTAGACCAGGGTTGTGAAGTACCCTTTATCTACCCTTTTGTCACCTTTGTCACAGTCTGAAATCAAGACCCCCGAGGTTTTAGTGACGTCTACCACTAACGTCGGTACTTTAATTTTCTACGAATGAGGAACCTTCTTTTCAATACTGGTTACATCTATCGTATAACTTTTCGTCTCTGTAATGAAACGGTTGTTTCCAGGCAGATCAGTTCCGATACCAAAAAGGTCGTCAGTACATACCTACACTCTCAACCTGACACTTCTTTCGACTCGTGGTTTCTTAACTACGAAAACTTCACACCACAACCTCTTCTGAGAACTCTCAGGGAACCTGACGTTCCTCTAGGTTGGTCAGGTAAGACTTCCTCTAGTCGGAACCCTAAAGAAACCTCCCTTACTACGACTTCGACTTTGAGGTCATGAAACCGGTGTAGTACACCTCTCAACTGAGTGACCTTTTCTGAGACTACGACCCTCCCTAACCCCCGTCCTCCTCTTCCCCTACTGTCTCCTACTCTACCGACCTATCGTAGTGACTGAGTTACCTGTACTCAGACTCACTTGAGACCCTCGACCACTATCTATCCCTCCGGACCGCACGACACTAAGTACCCCAGCGTCTCAGCCTGTACTGACTCGATGACTTGACTTGACTTGATGCTCGAAACAAGTATCACTACGAAGGTTTCCGGGTGAACTGAAACGTGAGGTCCTACAGACCGAGATCCACTCACTAGTGTGGTAACACCAATAGACCCAGTACTTCTAGAAAAAACATACCAAGAAGACACATAAGAATGGTGGAACAGAATTATAGAAGACGAAGACAATCCGGGTATGGTAAAGACAGGAAATAAAACGGGTAGAAAAGTACTTTACAAGGGCACTAAAAAAGAACTTCTATAGAGAACAGAAAGGGTAAGATAACAAAAGGAGATAAAGAAACGTAACTAGTGGCTCCTTCCGAAAGAATAGAGAGGAACGATAAGAAACCTTAAGACGTAAGTTTACCCATATAGAAAGGAAAAGAGGAAACGGAAATCGAAGAGAAGAAAAAGTCGACAAGCATTCCGGAGGACTCTGTTGGTAAAACGGAAAAACGTAAAGAAAAAGAACCCGTACCAGAACTAGAGACGGAGGACATGTTACAGTACTTGGAGACAGTTATCAAGAAGTCTGTGAGATAGTCTTTCTTATGGAACTTTGATAAACAGTGAAGGTGACATATTAGCATTCCCTAAACTAAATCCAGTACCGTCTTACCAGATAACCAAAGGGGATGAAAGAAGTTAAATTCAGACTTAAAACGTCATTCCTTAAGTAATAGACTCGGTGTCAGTCCAGGACCAGAACAAAAACGACTAACACATCTTGAAGAGATATGTACAAGGAGAACGGAGGGATTAATAGACAGGACTACTGAAGTCCGGGTCGTGATTAGTGTTTCTGATCAGTGTCTTGTCAGTACAATAATGTACTCTGGTTTAGGGACATTGTTTAGAATGTAAAGTATAATAGTTACATTGTCAAGACAAAGAACATATCTTGAGACTATGTTACGAACTATCTATTTAGTGTTTTATTAAATGTGTACGAACTGATCACTTCGGTTCCCCAGTAAATTTCACTCTCATGTCTCATCTACTCCTTCTAGAATATTTCTCTGTCATTACTTAATATCGTCACGTTGATAAGTCTCATACTACTCAGACGTTTTGGTTGTCTTCATGTCGGTCTAAACGTTTCCTCCTTTTGATCTTTTCATGAAACAGTACTTTCAGTCACTACAAAAGTTCTTCGTCCTTGTAGCAGTATCCGAGACAATTTTTAGTTTGTTGTACGGGGTTTAACTCAGTCAGTACAATTGGAGTGAATCTTTTGACTCTGAATTAATATCAAAACCGAAAGGGTCTTACATCAGATTATGGTCAGTTAATCCTTAACGGACTAGTCGTAACCAATCCATTAGACAGACTATTAGAAACGGTAAGGGTAAGGGATATTCCTTTCATTGGTATTATTGGTTAGACAAAAAAACGGATCAAGTCGAAGAAACAAAAAAAAAAAGGGGGAGACAGAAATTTAATAAAGTGACATATCGAGAAGTCTCTAGGGAAGACAGATGATCTAACCTGAGACTGGGTATGTACTTAGTGACTTATTTTGGATTCCCTAGAAATTTTAAATGAGTCAACTCAAAACAAAAATTGTCAAGGATTCATATTCCTCTTGTGATGTTTTTTTAAAAAAATTTACGAAAGAACTCGTTATACTTTCGATGAGTACCGGAATAGGTCTCAACAAATTCATGTGACTGTGTATAGTCGGTCCCCACCCTTCCTCTCTTATCTTTCATTTCTATTAATCGTATCTATTAAGAAAGTGTTTCAAAGACTCTTCAGTTCCTACTTCCGTCTCGTCTACTTTCTTATACTTCACCGTCACTTGTCTAAAAAATTTTTTCTCTCTCTAAGATCGGACACACACGAACACAGACACACGTACATATATATGTATATAGACTTATAAATACATATCCCGAAAGGTCCACCCCGTCACCATTTCTTAGACGAACGGTTACGTCCTTCTCGTCCTTTGTAACCAAACTAGGGACCCAGCCCTTCTAGGGGACCTCATCCTTCATCGTTGGGTGAGGTCATAAGAACGAACCCTTCAGGGTTCCTATCTCCTCAGAACACCCAATATCAGGTACCCCAACGTGTCTCAGTCTTTACTGAATCACTGATTTGTTGTCGTTGTTGTATATATATACACACATATATATATATATATATATATATATACATACAAATCCGACACGACACACCGAATACTCTAGAATGAAGGGAATCTATAGGTTAGTCCCTAACTTGGGGTCCGGGAGTCGTCACTTTCACGATTTAGGATTAGTGACCTACCGGTTCCTGAAGGACTACAATCGAACAAACTATCGGTTATCCCAAGGTTCCTTTCTACCGTCTAACTTGACTGTATACATAAGGGAAAGGGAAGTCTCAAAGACGATTTTACTATCATTTTTTATTTGTGTTTTTGGAGAAATTACATTTAAATATTACCACTCTTGTCTTCTCCCAGACACTTCCCTGTCCTCTAAAACTTTTACCAACCTTCTGTCTATTACCTTTATCGTCCCGTCCCATTCTCGGTGTCGAGTTCGACGAGTATCTTCTACTTATCTAAGTGAGGATGTGTTCGTACGTCTTCTCTTAGTCGACTCAGTCTTTAGACTACTGTTGGATCTGCTGCTTCTTACACGAGGGGACGAGTCTTTCGGACCTCGGACCTTAAGACGTTACACTTAAGATAGAGGAGGGGTTGTGTTAGAGGATAAGGGGTTGTAGGACCGTTTTCTACCCCCTATTCTATCTCCTTCTCTCTGTCCACTTGTAGGTCTCTTGAATTAGTCCTCTGTCGAGTGACAACATCGAAAGACTGTAGTTTATGGTGTTTACCCTTTACTCATCTGACCCTGAGTTTATAGTGGTAAAGATATAAAATATAAATCTACTTTGTCCATTGGAAGTGGAAAAGTTTACAACATCCGAAATAGAAAGGTTTGAGATTGAACCTCCGTTGACAGTGACTTAGTTACAAACTTTCGAAGGAAGAGTGTCTACCAGACCCAAAAAAGTTAACCCTTCCTTTCTTGTCTCATTTTGTAGATAAGAAAGACGAGATCGTTTTTCAGGGTGACTCTCATTTTCAGTTGTATCTTTAACTTTTTATTTTGTCTTTTAGATGTTACTAATTATTTACTCTTCGGTTCAGTCTTTACACCTATAGACACATTCTGAGAAAAACTTAGATACCAATAAAAGAGGTAATTTACTAAATTTACTAACTCTGTTTTTTGTAATGAACGTTTCAGTCCCATATCAAAGTGAAACCCTTTTACTCTTCGTCCCGTTTTAGACCAGACCAGGATGAGGACGTAGGAGAGTCGTGTCTCCCTGTTGTTTCTGTATAGGTGTTTGACTTTGTTTTAATTCACGTTCAATCACTTCTTCTCGGACTTTCCGTGTCTTGTGCAATTCACCAGAAAAGGAAGGTCTCCCAGTCTCTTCAAGTTTACTGTTTACCTTCTTTTCCCTAGGATAGACGGGCCTAGACTAGAAGTCCTAATGTTGGACCAAACTCATATCCGATTCTATATCTGGTATTTTACTCCCGATATAGACGTAATTGGGTAACTCCAATTGGTCTATCCAAGTTATTACTTCGATTCCTTCAGACCGACTTTTTAGGAGTAAGAAAAGAATGGTACTACGACAGTGTCCCTTCCTCTGTCTTTGTTTTTCGTTTCGATTTGACAAAGTATCTCAGGAGACGATCCGAATAATTCAAACAATAAGATAAACAAAGGAAATTTCTTCTGTGACGAGCGGCAATAGGGTGGGGAGTGGGACATGTCAACGTCTTTGAAGTCAAATCACTTCCTGTCTCTCTTTTTAGTAGTCAAGTAAGTCTTTAATAGAGGACTGGTGTTTAATATTAGGTTCTCAAGACGGTTGACGTTTGTCTTATATTTACTGATGTGCTCGTAACGTGGGAATCATCCCCACTGTTTCACTTCTGTCTGTTTGTTTTTAATGATTTTTTTTTTTAAGTGTATCGGTGTATATTTCAGTAGTATTTCTGTCGAGTCTAGTCTCTGTCTTTCTTTCTATAAATTCATCAAGGGATGTTCACTTAGTAACCGATCTTCTTCTACGATTTTTAATATAAGTCTTAAGTATTCTCTTAAACTGGTTTATTAATATTACTAGTAGACTTTCCAATTAATATATTCTGATAGGTAATTTACTATTAGTTTTCCAATTTTTACAACTCTTTTAACGAGTGTAAATACCAAATAATAAATACTCCGAAGGGACACCGAGTCTAATAAATTCTTAGACGGACGTTACACCCCATGGAGCCAAACTAGGGCCCGAGTCTTTCTAGGGGACCTCTTCCCTTACCGATGTGTGTGATCATAAGAACGGACCTGTTAAGGTACCTGTTTCCTCGGACCACCTGATGACAGATACCACAGAGTTTCTGAACCTGTGGTGACTCGTTGATTATGAAAACGAAAGGTGTGAATAAATATCTGGTGGACGTTGATTTTCCGATAATCCGTTTTTAATCTTTTAGTTTTTGAAGTTAATTTTTTTTCTGTTTTTGTCTTTAAACTATATTATATTTCATCTTAAAATCCATTCATGTCTTTCCTCGTCACAAGTTGTTTAGACTCACTTTTTTTACTATATATAGTAAATCTTTTTATAAACAATCTTTAAACGTATTTTGTTTTTAGGTTTACATCTTTTTAGGGTATCTTAACTGTTTATAAAAGTCATCGAATATGATAAAATCACTCTTTTTGGAACATTATTTTGGATTTAGTCCGTTATTAATTCCTTTTATAACTGTATAGACTAAAATTTATTTAATTTTTTTTAAAAATATCGTTTTTACCCCGAAGGGTCCATCGAGTCACCACTTCTTAGACGGACGATTACGTCCTCTGTGTCCTCTACGTAGGAACTGGGGACACAGTCCTTCTAGGTACTTCATCCTTTCACGTTGAAAGAGGTCATAAGAACAGACCCTTTAGAGTACCTGCCTCTTCGGGTCGTCCGATGTCAGGTACGTTAACGTTCTCAACCTGTGTTGACTCACTGATTCGGTGGATGGTGGTGGTTAGAAAGACGACTGACACCCACAGTAAACAAAGAAAAAGATAACTCAACCAAAAATTTTTAATAAATAAACATTCTGGAAAGTGTACAATTCTTGAGACAGAGTGTATTTCAAACGTCTATCAATAAAATAAAATAAAAATTTTTAAAAATAAAAATGAAATAAAATGAAATGTTATGACATAACCAAAACCGTATATAACTGTACTTAGGCGGTACCCACATGTACTCGAGGGTTTGTACTTGGGGAGGGTGGAGGGTGGGGTGTAGTAGGGAGGCCTAGTAGGGGCACGTGGTCGGGGTTCGTAGGACGTAGGACGTAGGTTGTATCTGACCACTAAACAAAGAATGTACTATCATATGTACAAAGTTACGGTAAGAGGGTTTAGTAGGGTGGGAGAGGGAGTCTCAGGTTTTCAGGAGAGATGTGTAGACACAGAGAAAACGACAGAACGTATGTCTCAGTAGTAATGGTAGAAAGATTTAAGGTATATAAACGCAGTCATATGACTTAACCACAAAAAGAAAGACCGAATGAAGTGAGACATATTGACCGAGGTCAAAGTAGGTAGAGTAATCTTGACTAAGTTTACATAAGAAAAATTATCGACTCATTATGAGGTAACACATATACATGGTGTCGAAAGAATAGGTAAGTAGACGACTACCTGTAGATCCAACAAAGGTACAGGACCGATAATATTTGTCACGACGCTACTTGTAACCCCATGTACACAGAGAAAGTCAAGACCAAAGGAGCCACACATACGGGTCATCACCCTAACGACCCAGTATTCCATCAAGATAAACGTTAAAAAATTCCTTAGAGGTGTGACAAGAGGTATCACCGACATGATCAAACGTAAGGGTGGTTGTCACATCCTCCCAAGGGAAAAGAGGTGTGGGAGAGGTCGTAAATAACGAACGTCTAAAAACCTAGCGTCGGTAAGACTGACCACACTTCACCATGGAGTAACACCAGAACTAAACGTAAAGAGATTATTACTCACTACAACTCGTAGAAAAGTACACAAACAATCGGTAGGTATTCAGAAGAAACCTCTTTACAGATAAATCAAGAATCCGGGTAAAAAAACTAACCCACCAAATAAAAAGACCTTAACTCGACGTATTCAACGAACATATAAAAACTCTAATCAACAAACAGTCAACGAAGTAAACGTAATAAAAGAGGGTAAGTCTTCCGACAGAAAAGTGGAACGAATATAAAAGGAAACAACATGTCTTCGAAAATTAAAATTAATCTAGGGTAAACAAATAAAAACGAAAATAAAGGTCATAATACCCTCCACCTAGTATCTCCTAGGACGACACTAAATACAGCCTCTCGCAAAACGGATACAAGAGGAGATCCTCAAAATATCAAAGACCAGAATGTAAATCTAGAAATTAGGTAAAACTCAAATAAAAACACACACCACAATCTTTCACTAGATCAAAGTAAGAAAATGTTCACCAACTGGTTGAAAGGGTCGTGGTGAACAATTTCTCTAACAGAAATGAGGTAACATATAAGAACGGAGGAAACAGTTTCTATTCCATAGGTGTCCACATACCTAAATAGAGACCCGAAAGATAAAACAAGGTAACTAGATATAAAGACAGAAACACGGTCATGGTATGACAGAACTACTGACACTGAAACATCATCTCGGACTTCAGTCCGTTCACCTAAGGAGGTCAAGGTAAGAAGCAAGAGTTCTAACGAAACCGATAAGCTCCAAAAAACATAAAGGTATGTTTAGAACTTTAATAAACAAGATCAAGACACTTTTTATGTTCGAGTATAGAAGATAAAATTTTAAAAGAACTAATAAGTATGTACATAAAAAGAGTTATATAGTGGACTGATATAAATGACTGATTTCAATATAAATGACTCTAACTGAACTTATATAAATTTACATTCTTGTTATATAAAAAAATATCTGACCCTGAGTTTATAGTGGTAAAGATATAAAATATAAATCTATTTTGTCCATTGGAGACGGGGGAGGTAGGAGGTGGACGTCACGACCACGGGTGTTTGGACTGTCGGGGCCTGACCGTCTCCGTGTGCATCCGGGTCGAAGGGGAGTAGAAAGGAATGAGACTGTCTCGGGTGCTTGGACTACTAAGGTCTGTTTTGTTTCGATGGACGTTGACTCACAAAGTCCACCGTTACGGTCGCTGTTGTCGTTGTGTTCGTGTTTTCTCGGTAGTCGTTGGGACCTTCGTATTTGTTGTTACCCCCGGGTCCCGTTTTGGAGACTGTCTCCCCCTCCCACTTTTCACATGTACGTGTATATATTGGTCTTCCTTCGAGTCCATCCTCTTTGGTCTTTGAAGACAATATCACGGTAGATGGTCTTTTTTTTTTTCTTACCCGAGATTAATGATTAGACAACTTAATAATTATAATCCTAGTTCAACTTTTACGAGATGGATTTCTTCTTTTCATAAGTGATGAAGTTTACATGGTCGTCTCTTTGTTGAGAAGTTCGTGGTACCTTTTAGTACCATTATATTATAGTGTTTTTCTTGTACTATTAAGAAGTTTTTGTTTTTTTATGTGTTTTACATTCAGAGGATGTATGTACGGAAGTTCAACACTTGAAAGTTTCCACGTTTACACGTAAGGTAGTCGACACTCACTTTGACATCGGACAGGAGGTAGAGGATAACAACTAGGAAGTCGAGATGGTAGAAGGTGAAGGAGAGGAAGGAGGTGAGTCATGAAGAATGTACAAGTAAGTTACGGTTGGGAACATACGATCAACAACATGATGACTTCAAAAGTTCCATGATATTCTAATTTTTATAAAAGAAATACAAAACTTAAGTAAAACACATAATAAACACACTATTCATAATATTTGGATAATGTCATGTCATGATATATCAACCCATGGATCCGATTAAAACAACCTGAAATATTAGTTTAACCCCTGAATGTTTCCGTGAGAATCTTACTTTGAGTAAACATCCATCCCCTGAATGACACTAGATTGAATATCCTTTGGATTTTATCGACAGTATTTCTTTGATTAGTTTGATATTCTTTTAGGTTTTTCCGTCAAGTTATTTGAGTCCTTATTTTAATTACTTCTTTCTTATTAAATGGTTTCTCTAATTTTGTGGTGTTTTGTTGGTCTGTCTGTAGGACCTTGACTTCATGAGTTATTTACTCTACTTCTTGTATAATCTTTCGTAATCTTTATCTCTTCTGGTATAACTTCTCTCTTAATCGTTCAAGTTTCTTTAAATCTTTGCTATGTCCATCTTCTCCCCTTTCTTGATTTTAAAATTTTTACTTCTTAAAGATATTCTGGATAGGTTTAGACAATACTTTCCTTTGTATTCCCATCATCATAGGATATCCTCTTCTCTCCTTCTTCCCTAGTTCCTCATATAAATTTCTTTATCAACTCTTCAAGAGATCAGACCCCTTCCTTGACCTACATGTTCAGGTACTTCGATTCTCTTCTGGATTAATAGAATTACGGTTTTCTGGGAGAGGTTCTGTATAATATGATTTTGACAGTTTTCGGTTACTGTTTCTTTATTACAAATTCCGTAGAATCCCTATTTCTTGACTATAACTTGTTGACCCTTTGTTTTACCGTCATATTAAGGAGTAAGTAGTTATTAGTGGGATTTACACTTACCCAATTTAGTGATTTGTTTTCTGTGTCTCATCGACCTACTTAATTTTAGGTTCTGGGTTGATATATGAAGGAGGTTTTCTAAGTGAAGTCGAACTTTCTACTTTTGTCCAAGTTTCATTTCCCTACCTCATACTAGAGGTTCGTTTACCGTTGATTTGGTTTCACCTACGTCAGTATGAGTATGGTTTGTTTGATCTGAAGTTCGGTTTTTTGTGAATTGTTCTCTGTTTTACCCGTAATAAATTACCGTTTTCCCCGTTCAGTAGTTCTTATGTATTGTCAATAATTATGCAGACGTGGATTTTATATATATATATAACTATGACCTTGACATAGTTAGTATGAAGGCTGGCGTTACCATACTTTGATTTTTAGTTGATGTTCCTTTTTTTTTGGATCTTATAGAGTTCACACACCTCTGATTTGTATACGATGATTTGTCGATAACTTAATTACTTCTTTAGTTTCTTATTTATTTTTTAATCGAGTTCTGTTTTCTTATATGTTGTATAGTTTTAAATGCCCTACGGAGTTTCTCATGATTCTCTCTTCAAGTTTCGTTATGTCTGAATTGAGTTCTTTTTTCTTTTTAGAGTTTGTTGGATTGTAATGTGAATTTCCATGTTCTTTTCCGTCCTCACTCTCACGTTCCAAACAAAACTTCCACTGTTTTACTAGTTTGTTACTTCATACCACTACTAATACACTCACGCACGTACGACAGAGAAATCAGTACAGACTGAGACACGCTGGGATACCTAACATCGGGTGGTCCGAGGAGACAGGTAACCTTAGAGGTACGTACTTATGACCTAACCTAACGGTACGGGAAGAGGTCCCCTAGAAGGACTGGGTCCCTAACATAGACACCGAGAATGTAGAGGACGTAACCGTCCGTTCAAGAAATGGTGATCACGATGGACCTTTTGACCACTACTAATGTATAGAGACATTTATATGATTTAATACACTAAATTTATCCATGTAAAATACCATAACACTTCCTCTTAATAACGGATGGTGTAGTCACTTGTTTCCTACAACATCGATAGTTCGGTAGTGTAATATCGACAGGGATACTGCTCGGGACTTCCTTGAGTCCTACCTTTTTTTTTTACGACCAGTAACTCGTCGGTGCCGACGTTTTTGATGAGGGTTTGTACTTGGATCTCTTCTGATTCCTATTCTTTCGTGTCCTATGGTCGGGTCTACTTTGTTTAATAAGGTTACTCGAGTTTGAAACGTAGAAGGGTATGTACATTTTCGTGATTAAAACAACTAAACTCTACAGACCAAAAGAGATTTATTGTCATTAGAAAACTATAAGACTGATGGACGAGAAACAGTGTTTTTGACGATATATATAACCGAGGGAAGGGGGTGGAGTCGGAGAAGTCTTGTAGTGAAATATATTTCATCTTTAGTTTTGACTCAAGTGTCCGATATATACTAACTGTTCATCTTGTAAACTCCGTACCCTCGCTAAATATCATTGACACTTTCGGAGTAATGAGGCAGTACAGGCGCAGACGTCAGTAATTAGATGTAAGAAAGGACACGAACAGAAAGATGTGGTTTACGGGGAAGTGGTGTAAAGGTGACTAGTTTAACACAGACACCATGAATAAGGTTGTACTCATTATAAAATACAAACATATTAATAGTGTGTTTCGTCACGAACTCAACGAAAATATGTCTTTTGAAAAATAGGATTGTAGTCACTGTCCTATAGTTGTTCCCTTAATAACAATGGGTTAAAATACTTATTGATTTGACTCCCTATTCCTGTTAAAAGATTTTGGGTTATAGAATTTTTACCATCTTTGAACTAATCCTTGGTATAGAAAACTGACGTCTCGGTTTTAGTAAAGGGAAGCATGATGTAGATTTGACAGAAAGACGGTACTCAGACCTTACTCTGGTAGAACTTTGGAAAAGGTCCGAGGATTATCTTTCAAAGAGAGTTACCTCAAACATCTCGTAAAACATAGAGAGTATCGAGTACAGTGTAAGATGGGAGTGACATCAAACATTAAGAGCGAAATGAATGTTGTGATATCCAAAGGTTTTCCATCTCTGGTACTGAATGTTTAAAAATAAAGTTTCTTACATATTCGGTTACGTGATATGTATTATGTTCAGGTTATTTACGTCTTTTGTAAAATAGATTTCTTATTACTTCACTTATAGAAGTAGTTGGGTGACTCTAAAGAATAGGACTAAAATCTCATAAAGGATAGAGAAGTCCTCATTTTCCTTAGTTAATATAATATGTGTGTCTATGTCTGCACCAGGTCAATTTTCCCATTGACCATTTACCTACCTCTATGTAGTAGGGACAGGTCCAGAGGACCTATCTCAAACCGTCACATCTGTAGCAAAGGGACCTCGGTCCTGTCTATCTCACGTTCCCTCGGAGGACCCTCCCGTCCGCACCCATTGTACATCCCTTCGCAATTTATGTAAAATGGAACCGAGGTCGGAAGGTCAGAGTCACGGCGTTGTGGATGGTACGTCAGATGCGTCTCCGGTCTGTACCTAGAAGTCCTTCGTATGTTTATACGTCTGGTCAGACGAAATAGTACTAGTCACGTTTCCAGACTTCCTAAAAGGTAATAGTCTTCTCTTGTTTACCCAGTACCACTCGTAAACCTTGATGGTTCTATCTAACCAACTAGGGACTTCCTTCGAAGTTCCTTTTACTCCTCCCTGAACCCCCTTTACCGTCGTCCGAGACGAGGACTTGTCTTCTTTCCCATAACTCCCTTTTCTGTTCTTTATTTCTAAGTCCCATGTGATCCATAAATGGGATCCCCTTTAAACCCGGTCACCTTTCAGAAAATCCACAACCTTATCCTATACATAAAACAAAATCTTCTGAGAATCACAGACATAACAAAAACTCTTGTTCTTGTTCCTGATTGTTTACAAGATATCGTGTTACTTTCCTAAAGAAAGGAACCTATGATGTCTCTAGAGTTTCGAGTCACGAGAATCAAAACTTACGGTCCTTTTATCAAAGAGACGTCAAGAAGTACGAAGTTTTATCTCGGATGACCCTCCATGTAAACACACGGAGGTTTCTTTCACCTCCTCTTATACTTCATCCTCGTCATCTCAACCTATATACTAGTATTATGTAATTTCTCTTTTATTCCTGCGAGACCCACTAGAGTTTGAGTATAGAAAAGTTTCTACAATATCGGGATATGAGTTCCTTTAATCTCAATAAAATAAGATATCCTATATTACCCTTTTCACTCATTTTCTGTCTCTTACGTACTGACACAAATACTCCTACGTACTCAAAAGTGAGTTAGACTCGTACATATCAATTCATTTATACATATTTACAACACACTGTTTTAAATTATTGTCTATTACGTACATCGTTTATTGGTCCCTGGTTCAGAATATAATGCAAGGAATGATCGTTATAGTGTAAATTAAGAATGTTGAGTTAGGTCATTTGACTGTAATAATATTACAAGAATTAAATCTCCTCTACCATACTTTCATGTATGAACTATTCACTAGACACGTCATAATATGTCGATGATCCATGACTTTGACCATGATTTTAGATCGAGACTGGGATTTTAGTTACAAGAATTGACCACACATTTCCACTCACACACTCTTTAACATATCGACTACTACTTTTACACTTTACAATGTGTGTAGGGTTTCTCATCCACGGTGATATAACCACGTTGAAGGATACCCCTAGAGTTTTAACTAGGAAAAGGAGTCCTTATCGTAAACCAGTTTCCGTGACTCCTTGATCCGTTTCTCGAGGAATGGTCATTTGATGTAGTCCTCACTTACTGCTCTATAGTCTGACTACCATTCTCCGTCAGAGAAGGACGAGTTATTCGTGACTCAAGACGACTACAGACGATGAGACCTTTCCTCCACCATCACGACTATTTTACATAAAGATGTAGAGTCATAAGTCAGGGAACGGTGTTCGGTACCGGTCTTCTATCCATCAGGACACTTTAAAGACCCGTTTGGGACTAACTGGAGGTTAGAAAGTGTACGGTTCACTTATCATACCACCTGTTTTTAAACCGTCTTTCTTACTCATTACCAAACTTCTATCCTGATTGAAGTCGAAATACCTTCTCCTTCCGTGAATTACCTATATGTATCATGAATATACAAAAGTTCGTCACTTAGACACCACTGGAGTAAGGAACGACCTAACGAACGATTCAACGAGTCAGTACAGACTGAGAAACACTGGGGTACCTGACATCGGGTGGTCCGAGGAGACAAGTACCCTAAGAGATCCGTTCTTATGACCTCACCCAACGGTAAAGGAAGAGGTCCCCTAGAAGGACTGGGTCCCTAACTTGGACATAGAATATACAGATAACGTAACCATCCACCCAAGAAATGGTGATTGTGGTGGACCCTTCGGGAGTATGGAATTATGTCTAATTTTGTCAAAATGATCGAGTACTTATCAAGACGGAAGAGTACCATATTCTGGGTAGAGAGACACATGACGTAAATACAAGGAAGGACAGAAAGGAGGGTGAGTCCCGGTCTTGGACTCCATTGCCGTCTATAAATCTCTCGGACTGGATAGTTTAAAAATAGGTCACAAGAGAATAGACCACCTATACAAACGATATTTTCATGGGACCAACACGTTCAGGTCACACATAGGTTTCTAGATATCGGACTATCTGGTCTCAGAAGACGGCCATTTCTAGGACTCTAGTGTAAGGAGACGTGGAATGGATAAAGAAAACGTAGAGTCCCGAGGTTCCCTAACTAAGTAATCAAATGAAAAATTAATTACAAACAAATTATAAGTCAAGTCAAGTCAAGTCAGCGAGTCAGCACAGGCTGAGAAACGCTGGGGTACTTAGTGTCGTGCGGTCCGGAGGGACAGGTAGTGGTAGAGGGCCTCAAGTGAGTCTGAGTGCAGGTAGCTCAGGCACTACGGTTGGTCGGTAGAGTAGGAGCCAGCAGGGGAAGAGGAGGACGGGGGTTAGGGAGGGTCGTAGTCTCAAGAAAAGGTTACTCAGTTGAGAAGCGTACTCCACCGGTTTCATGACC
This sequence comes from Capra ibex, assembly GCA_006410555.1. Lineage (NCBI taxonomy): Eukaryota > Metazoa > Chordata > Mammalia > Artiodactyla > Bovidae > Capra > Capra ibex. Next base: position 21,310,962 of record SJYO01033645.1, on the reverse strand, counting down.
TCGAAGTCGAAATCGTAGTAAGGAAGGTTTCTTTAGGATTACACAAACGTTTAGTAACAGTATCCGTGACCGGTAACAGTATTTCCTGTCTCATGGTTCAAAACCTTTTAACGTCACACCATCTCTTTTCAGAGTTCCACATTCCCCAAGCACACGACCTTTGTTTACAGCAACTGATCTGTAAACTGGAGCTACTTTGGGACTCGAAATTTTAGTCGTCTATTTCTAACCCCTTACCCGTATCAGTGTTCTCCTTTTTCAGTACGTTTCACACTCTCGTTAATGTCACTCGAACCCCTCTTTCATCGACTCATACAGAGTTTGTATCATATGGTAAATATTCCCAGTTTTCTCTACTACGATCCCGTTATCCATCCCCAGTTTAATCTCTTTCGGATAGACATCATGTTTTTGAGAAAGGAAAAAATAGATTTTCGTTAATCTCTCAGTAATTCCTTAATAGGTTCTTTATAATAACTAAAAATTAAAGGTGTCTGAGATGAGACTTCTTTGCCACCACCTAATAACCTGATACTCGTTATTTAGAGGAGTTATAACTAAGGAACTTGAAAGAGACTGTACAACAGGATGCGTAAAGGAAAGTCCGTCTTTTTTTACAGAAACACGACACTCAAAGATTCTTTTCTCTGGACTTTGGTCGTTTCCTCTATGATAGTCAGGTACAAGTACCTGTTTCCTCAAGCCGTACTGTACATCTCACTGTAAGTTTATAAAGTAGTCCACTCCTTCAATGTCTGTCCTCACGTGAAACTGAGACCCTATAAAACTATTGTTTATCTTTTTTTTAAAACTACCTTTTCATACGAAGTGTAACCTTTTACTGAAGTATGATTGTCTAATAAAATACTCAGAGTAAGGGTCCTTTCTGACTAAATAATTGAATATGACCAGAGGAGAGGTTACAGTATCAGTGGAAGTAATAAACACTCCTGAAGGACGGAGAGTCTCGAGAATCAGTACGACCCCTCTTTGTAGTGAGACCACTCACTCAAGTAGGACCACCCGAAGGGGTGGCGGGGGACCGACGTCCAGGACGAGAAGAGGGAGAAGGAACACCAGATGAACGACCACCATCGTCTCTTAGAACAGTAGTACGAGTGACAGACCCAGTGACCGAGGGAGGTATTCGGGTACATGATAAAGGACTCATCGGACAGGAAGGACCTCCAGACCATACACAGACAGTGTCAGGGGTTCTACGACCTACCTAAGGAGGACGTCTCTGCCGTGTAGAGGAAGTGTCCGACGTACTGGGTCGACATGAAGAAATAGAGCGAACGGACGTGTCTCACACATGAAGACCGTCGGTACCGGATACTGGCGATACACCGGTAGACGGTGGGAGAGTCTATGGGCCGGTAGTACTGGTGTCCAATGACACACGTCGACCACCGAAAAAGGATATACTGACCAAAGTACCAGAGACACTAGTTCCAGATAAAATAAAGTGTACAGTGAAAGACACCGAGGTTACAGTACTTGGTGAAAAAGACACTGTAGAGTGGTTAGGAGTTTGACCGGACGTTTCTGTACAGGTGTCGACTCGAGCACCTGAAACGAAACCGATAACAGTAAGAACAGAAGGGAGAGTGGTGATGGTAGGAGAGGATACAGATGTAACAGAGGTGGTAAGACGCATATGGGAGGTGGGTCCCTTCCTCCTTCCGGAAGAGGTGGACACGTAGGGTGGAGTGCCACCAGTATTAAATAATGTGTCGGTACTAAAAGTACATACAAGCCGGGTCTCGATAACGAAGTAAATTAAGGTTGTTTGATCAAAGCCGACACATACGTCAGGAGTGCGGGTACGATTTAGGTAAGTAGATGACAGACTCCTTGGTCCTTCAGTTCTTACGATAGTTTTTCTGTCACCCACAACCGGTCACGAAGGACGAGTCGACTCCGGACGACGGAACTCCTCCTCCGACTAGGTCGTTCCTTCAGTAAGAGCTCTGTGATGGTTACCAACACGTGCGAATGAACGAGATATCTAGATCTAAGAATTTCATTAGTGTCGTAAACTTCTGTCTTTTTTAATTTTTGTTTTGTTTTGTGTAATAAATGACGAAGTCAGAAAGCAACTACAACAAATCAGTGAGTTAGAACAGAGAAACACTGGGTACCTGACGTCATCAGGTCCGAAGGGACAAGAAGTGGTAGAGGACCTCGACGAGTTTGAGTATAGGTGACTCAACCACTACAGTAGATTAGTAGAACAGGAGACAGTAGGGGAAGAGGAGGACGGAAGTTAGAAAGACTCGTAGTCCCAGAAAAGATTATTCAACCGGGAAACGTATTCGAGCGGTTTCATAACCTCGAAGTCGAAGTCGTAGTCAGGAAGATTACTTATAAACCCTAACTAAAGGAAATCCTACCTGACCAAACTAGAGGAACGTCAGGTTCCCTGAAAGTTCTCAGAAGAGGTTGTCGTGTCAAGTTTTCGTAGTTAAGAAGTAGCAAGTCGAGCGAAGTACCAGGTTCAGAGTGTAGGTATGTACTGATGACCTTTTTGGTATCGAAACTGATCTACCTGTAAACAGTCGTTTCATTGTAGAGAGGAAAAATTGTGCGACAGATTCAAACAGTATCGAAAAGAAGGTTCCTAGTTCACAAAAAGTTAAAACACCGACGTCAGTGGTATACGTTACTAAAACCTCGGGTTCTTTTATTTCAGACAGTGACAAAGGTAACAATAGGGTATAAACGGTACTTCAGTACCCTGGTCTACGGTAGTAGAATCAAAAAACTTACAACTCAAAATTCGGCCGAAAAAGTGAGAGGAGAAAGTGAAAGTTGTCTCCGAGAAATCAACGAGAAGTGAAAGACGGTGTTCCCACAACAGTGGGAGTATAGATTTCAAAAACTATAAAGAGGGTCGTTAGAACTAAGGTCGAACACGATGTAGGACGGACCGTAAAACGTACTACATGAGACGTATATTTAATTTATCCACTGTTATATGTCGGAACTACATGGGAAGAGGATTAAAACTTGGTCAACTAACAAGGTACAGGTCAAGATTGAGAACGAAGAACTTGACATGTGTCTAAAGAGTCCTCCGTCCAGTCCACCATACCATAAGGGTAGAGAACTTCTTAAAAGGCGTCAAACAACACTAGGTGTGTCAGTTTCAGAAATCGTATCGGTTACTTCCTCATCATCTACAAAAATACCTTAAGAGAACGAAGCAGATACTCAGTTACCTACAACCGTTAAACTAGATACTAAGGAGGTAGAAAACATTTAGGTCGAACTTGTAGACCTTCAAGAATCAAGTGTATGACAACTTTGGACCGAACCTCTTAAAACTCGTAATGAAACGATCACACACTTTACTCACGTTAGCACACCATCAAATTTGTAAAAAACCGTATCGGGAAGAAACCCTAACCTTACTTTTGACTGGAAAAGGTCAGGACACCGGTGACGACTCAAAAGGTATAAACAACCACATAACTCACGGTGTGAAAGTGTCGTAGTAGAAAATCCTAGACTTTATCGAGTCGACCTTAAGGTAATGGAGACGATCGAAACAAGTATCACTACGAAGGATTCCGAGTGAACTGAAGTGTAAGGTCCTACAGATTGAGATCCATTCACTAGTGTAGTAGTACCAATAGACCCAGTACTTCTAGAAAAAACATATCAAGAAGACACATAGGAACGGTGGAGAAGAATTGTAAAAAACGAAGATAATCAATGTGTGGTAAAGACAGGTAACAACACGAGTGGAAACGTACCTTACAAGGGAACCATAGAGATCAAAAGAACTTCTCTAGAGATCAGAAAAGGTCAGATAACAAAAGGAAATAAAGAAACGTAACAAGTGAATCCTTCCGAAAGAATAGAGAGGAACGATAAGAAACCTTACGACGTAAGTCTACCCATATAGAAAGGCAAAAAGGAAACGGAAAACCAAAAGAAAAGAGTCTCTAAACATTCCGGAGGGTCTGTCAGTAAAACGGAAAAACATAAAGAGAAAGAAATCCTAGCAAAACTAGTGGTGGACGATATGTTACAGTACTTGGAGACAGGGATCAAAGTCCGTGGGATAGTCTCGATTATCGAACTTAGATAAACAGTGAAAGTGATATATTAGAAATTAGAAACTCACATAAATTATACGTGACATATACTGTTATATAAGGAACTTTAATCTCTCGTTGTCATTTATGATTGTATACATTTTACCAAAACAATTGGGAAATGTGTTCCATTAGATAAAATAAGAGTTTTACGTAGGTACTCAATCAATGACAATCTATGAACTAAAATTTATAGTCCTTTCACTTCGTATGTGTCTCTCTAAATTTATTCAATGGACTTTAACACATGGATTATTTATAGTTTTGGTAATAAACTTGGGTTTCTTAGATCGAAAATTCGTGACACAATTCATTATATACTTAGATACTAGTATCGAGAGTCTCTCTGAAAACAATTGTAACCACAGAGCTAGTTCATTAAGTCGTGTATTCTAAACATTTACACTACTTTTCTGTACTACCACACCGTCACTACCACTACCATCACGAGAAACGTTAATATAACACAATAACCACTAGTCGATGGTAACTATTATTGTTATTAAAACTCGTAAAGAGTCAAGAGTAGGTACAAACTTTCATTTTTTTCATTTTCACAATCAGTCAGTCAACACAGGTTTAGAAACATTGGGGTACCTGACATCGGGTGGTCCGAAGAGACAGGTACCTTAAGAGGTCCGTTCTTATAACGTCATCCGTCGATAAAGAAAGAGGTCCCCTAGAAGGACTGGGTCCCTAACTCGGGTCCAGAGGACGTAACGTTCGTCTAAGAAATGACAGACTCGATGGTCCTTTTGGGAAGTTCCTGATATTCTCGAATAAAGAATAATGTCCTTACCCTAGTCATCAAAGTGCTCCCTACTTTCTTAGTCATAATTGTATTGAAAACGTCAACTATACATAGAGAACTTTGTGAGGGAAAACCCGAGAACCTAAGAACACCGGAAAGTACGATATATACTGATAATAGTCGTTTGATTCTCTTATCGTAATGTTGTCATTTACGAACTCGACTTCAGGAGTTATGTAGTTATGTTGTACAACAATGTATGATACGACGACGATTCAGCGAAGTCAGCACAGGCTGAGACACGCTGGGGTATCTGCCGTCAGGTGATCCGAGGGGGCAGGGACCCAAGAGGTCCGTTCTTGTGACCTCACCCAACGGTAAAGGAAGAGGTTACGTACTTTCACTTTTCACTTTTACTTAAGTGAGTCAACACAGGTTTAGTTGCTGGGGTACCTGACGTCGGATGGTCCGAGGAGGTAGGTACCCTAAAAGGTCCGTTCTCATGACTTCACCCCACGGCAATGATATCCACTTTTGTTTGTGTTTAAAAGGTTCCGTTTACGTTCAGAATATATAATAATACCCTGTACGACTGATCTATTCTTTTATACCTTATGGTTCTTCTTAAGATATTTTAACTAGTTTGACTCCAATTTTATACTTTTGTTATTAGTCTTTTTCGATAATGCTGAGGTGTAAAACAAGTGAATTTCAACCTCAGATTTTAAACAGAGGAAATATAAGATTCGAGGAACTTATATAATAAGTTGTAAGGACATAATTAGAAAGAATAGATAACGAAAACTTTACAATGAGATGACAAATCATTAAGAACTAAACATAATTTATCATAGATGAGTAGGATCAGAAAAAATTTTGAAAAATAAAATATGACCTCATATCAACTAATTATATCACGATGGGAGTCCACATGTCGTTTCACTATGTCGGTGTGTACATGTACATAGGTAAGAAAGTGTTCGAGGGAAGGTTGGATCAAACGGTGTATTATAACTTGTCTCAAGGGACACGTAAATAAATAATAAAATTTTAGTGAGATGGTAAGTACTTCGAGTTATTACAGACTGTAAAAACGGTGGACTTGGTTTAGTTGAAATAAAAATGACTAGAGGTTATACTTTGTAGGTAAGACTATAATCAGGGACGCCGTGTGAGTTATTGATGTTATATGAGTAGAAAGAATTGAAGTAAGTAAGTAATAAAGAACACGGGGATAAAGAACGGTTCGAGACACCATCTGATGTCACCTGTTGTTGATGGTTTTTTTGTGTAAGAAGGAAGATTATCGAGTCTCTACTCACTCCTTCTATTTCCGTGTTAACGGAGGTCGCAATTCACACTACTATACTTATTTCCCAAGAAACCTTTGTTTATTATCAATCTGGATTCTACTAGTCTCTTTTATAAGGTCATCTTCATCGTAAATCCGATTGTGAACGTCCTTAATCCATCTACTTTTACCACCTGTCATTATTTCTAGTCCCGAACGTTTGTACTTTTTCCCGTTCTCAGTGCTCTCTATGGTTGTGTGACTTTTGGACTTTCTACTGATTGTGTTTCACTGTATTACTTCTTTCCCAGTGTTCTCCTCCGTCTAAGTACAAGTGGTTGGGTTTAAAATGATTAAACATTTAAGGAGAATGGTATATCCAAACACCTATATGTCATTCAAGATGTCTCCATAAAAGTTAGAGACGTTCATGATCTAGAAGTCGAACAACGTAAAAATAGTCCGTTTTCCGTCAGTGAATGTGTCACTTCGTCCCTGTTCCCCGTAACAGAAAATTATAAGTCGGAGCTGGTCTCGTGGACAAGTAAAACTTACTGTCTACCGTCAAACACGAACTGAGACTCATATAACGCTCGAAGAGATCACGTCTTTAATTGGAATAAGTAGGAACTTCGATATTATGGTCGGAGTCGTGAACTGTTACGTCTATCTATGAACTGACAGACAAAGGGTCCAAATTCGATCAAATGACGTTTCTTGACGAAAAAGTGAAAAGGGGGCAATCCAACGTAAAGAACAGAATAGTGTCATTTACTCTGATATTCTAGACATCTTCTTAAAGGGGTTATATAAAAGGGTCAACGAAGATAAAGTGTGTGAGTCCAAATGATAGAAGATTATTTATCGCATTAGTCGGAAAATTTTGTCGGAGTGACCGTTAACCTATTCACCGTTTTATAACCCTTTCATGTACTAGAACACTCCGTTTATAAGTAGAACTCTGCTGTCGTAATAGTCATCAATTTAAACATCGAAAACGTCGTTTAATCTTAAAACCAAAGAAACTCGAAGTCAAAGGAGTAGACAACTTTCATCTAGTATTATAGATGAAGGTTTAAACTATACTTCCAATTTACTTTTACCTATATACACTTCTGTAGACCATGTCGTAAATTGTGTATGATCTCCTCTTCCTTTACCGTTGGGTGAGGTCACAAGGACGGACCTCTTAGGGTCCCTGTCCCCTCGGACCACCCGACGGTAGATACCCCAGCGTGTCTCAGCCTGTGCTGACTTCACTGAATCTTCGTCGTCGTCGTCTCCTCTTCCCCTGTTGTCTCCTACTCTACCAACCTACCGTAGTGACTGAGCTACCTGCACTCAGACTCACTTGAGGCCCTCAACCACTACCTGTCCCTCCGGACCGCACGACGCTAAGTACCCCAGCGTTTCTCAGCCTGTGCTGACTCGCTGACTTGACTTGACTTGACTTGAATAAGATGTAATAGGTTGTTTTATGTTCCGTGTCCTAACGAGTATTATAGAAATTTTGAGTTGACCTTGACATTTAGTAGATACTGTCAAAAAGACAAAGAAGGTCGAAGGACGAACACGACTGAACAGAGGTGTGGATAGTCCTTCTTTACTGAGATCAACACACATTGAACACAAGTCTCACTACTGTAGAACCAACATTGTGAAAAATCTGAGATAGAATAAGACTATTACTAAGTTTATATGTAGAAGAAATTTTGTGATCTAATATTCAAAGAAATACAGAGTGTCAATGATTTTCAATGATAGTACGTAAGTCACTAGTTATCTATATACTCCCTATTTAGGGACAGACTTACAGTCTGAAGGTCGACTATCGGTGTCACGGGTATTGAAGGTGTAAAAAACCGAATCAAGGTTAAAAATTTGTAAGACAAGAGAGGTTGAGGAGATTAAAAATCTAACTTCGTTTGTATTACAGAAAGAAGTATGGGTAAAGTTATAAAAGATTGTACAATTCCGGCCTTTCGAATTTTAATGTCTGGAGTCCAAAAATAATGATAAATCCAAGGACATACCCGTAGGCCAGGGTAGTGAGGTACCCTTTATCTACCCCTTTGTCATCTTTGTCACAGTTTGAAATAAAAAACCCGAGGGTTTAGTGACGTCTACCACTAACGTCGGTACTTTAATTTTCTACGAATGAGGAACCTTCTTTTCAATACTGGTTGGATCTATCGTATAAGTTTTCGTCTCTGTAATGAAACGGCTGATTCCAGGTAGATCAGTTCCGATACCAAAAAGGTCATCAGTACATACCTACACTCTCAACCTGACACTTCTTCCGACTCACGGCTTCTTAACTACGAAAACTTGACACCACAACCTCATCTGTTAACTCTCAGGGAACCTGACGTTCCTCTAGGTTGGTCAGGTAAGACTTCCTCTAGCCGGGACCCATAAGAAACCTTCCTTACTACGATTTCGACTTCGAGGTCATGAAACCGGTGGAGTACACTTCTCAAATGAGTAACCTTTTCTGAGACTACGACCCTCCCTAACCCCCGTCCTCTTCTTCCCCTGCTGGGTCCTACTCTACCGACCTACCGTAGTGACTGAGCTACCTGCACTCAGACTCACTTGAGGTCCTCAACCACTACCTGTCCCTCCGGACCACACGACGCTAAGTACCCCAGCGTTTCTCTGTGCTGACTCGTTGACTTGACTTGACTTGACTTGACTACCACGTAAATATATTGTGAAACTAAGAGTGTATTTAGTGTCCGTCTTCCTCAGTCACACACCCTGTAAGTAAATCGACCACACCGAATACCGGTTTCAAGACGTCCGTTGTCTAAACCAAGTACTCGGTGTCTCTCCTTCGTCGTCGTTGTCGTTGTCAAAAGACATAACACAGACTCTGTTCCACCAACACCTCCGAGTTTCAACAAAGACCCCAAGTAGGATTTGAAGACGTGAGGTCGGAAGAGTTATTGAAATGTTATTAGTTTAAGAGAAAGACAAATTCGATGGATTCTATTTAAACTAATGGACATTCTGTTGTAACTGACTATGTTAGTGAGGGACCCCTTTAAATAAATAATACTTGGAAGTAAAAGAACAAACCTTTAATCCTTATAATCATTGTAAAATATCTCAACAACTTTCACAATTTAATCTATTGTACATACACTTCAGAAATCTTGTACCGTCCGTGTGTGTCTACTAATTACAATCGAAGATGTCTCTCAACAACGAAAAAACATAAGTGTCTACAGACATGTTGGGATGACTATCTTCAGGAACGTGAAATTTTTATCTGTACAGGAATAAACTAATTGACCCCACAAAGTCCAATTTTCTTAATTTTAAATCTTATTAAGTTTCTAAATACCGAACTCTCTGACTTATCTATTGAAATGATAAAGGACTTCATAGACCTTAATAGGATGTTGAGGGAACATAGTCGAAAACTATTTAGACTTAATCATTTAGACTACTGATAACTCTTCGTCTTAAGAAAAATTCGTATGTACATTTTTATACTGTATTTGGATATAATTCATTTATTATATTTGTGTCATCATTCATTTATGAATGGATAACCTAAAATATTAATAAAGTGGATCAAAATAAAAATGATATCCCATCATTATTTAACTATATGATAAATTTGAAAGAGAAACAAAAATATTTTTATTTTAAAATTTTTAAAGAGAAACAAGACCAAGTACGTAAAATCGGGTCTTTTATACTAGGGTACTTACGAAATATCTACTGTGGTTTTAATATGGATAGTTATATGAATACAAACAAGTAGAACAGAGATTATCTTTTCGTAAATTGTCCTTCAACTGTTTTAGAGGTATATAACCCGTCATTGACAGTAGACGACAGAGTTGCGAACGGTAAAAGTTTCTCTCTTTATATGTCTCCTCTATATCTTCCGTTTATGTGTAAGATAGTGTACAACCTAGACATAAGAGTCAGAGGATTGACCACTAGTCCGACCTGGTCTGGACTTTGTTCCAGTAAAGAAAAGAAAAAAATTTTTTTTGTAAATAAACGAATAAACTGGTACGTCCAGAATCAACGTCGAGTACCCTAGAAGTTAGAAGTAAACCGTACTCCCTAGTAAAAATCAACATCGTACCTCCTAGATATCAAAATAGTACTCTCGAGAATTAACTCCGTACACCCTAGATCAAGGGACTGGTCCCTGACTTGGGTCCGGGGGATGTAACCTTAGAGTCTCAGAATCGTTGTCCTGGTGATCCCTTCAAAGGCATTCCAGTAAAGAACAAAATGGCCAGATTAAGGATCTCAGACTTATCAGACGTCGTCAGAGGAACATGAAAGGGGGTCACACACATACACACATAGACACACACAGATACACACACACAAACACACACACACACACGTGCACGTCAGAGAGTCAGTACAGGTTGAGAAACGCTGGGGGACCAGGCATCGGAAGATCCGAGGAGACAGACACCTTAAAAGGTCTGTTCTTGACCTCACCTAACGGTAAAGGATGAGGTCTCCTATAAGGACTGGGTCCCTTGGTGGTAGATTAGTACCGGGTATTCTAGAATAGGAAGATTACCATTGTCTCAGTACCTTTCCAAATTACCTCTGTACCTTTGTCTTCCAAAATTAGATTCCAAATCCTGTCTCCTCGGGAGTCGACGGACTAGGTGCACGGAAAACGGAACAGAGAACGAGAGGAAACGAAATCTTGGAACGATTAAAAGAAGAACCTAGAGATTCTTACCTATAAAGAGGGAGATGTAGAGAAGGAGTCTAATAGGAGTTTTTGATTGTACTCTGTACTTCCTCTTGTTACATTTTGTTAGGTTTTTCTTCTCGGTTCTGTTTTCTTCGATTTTCAATTTCTCGGTTTTAATGGATGACCGAGTCAACCATTTCTTCGGTGCACGTTACGTCCTCTGGGGCCAAACTAAGGACCTAGTCGTTCTAGACGACCTCTTCCCTATCCCATGGGTGAGGTCATAAGAACCCGAAGGGAACGCCGAGTCTACCATTTCTTAGACGGATGTCACACTCTCTGGAACCAAGTTAGGGACTCAACCCTTCTAGGGGACCTCTTCCCTTCCCGAAGGACGAGGTCATAAGACCGGACCTCTTAAGGTACTTGACATATCAAGTACCCCAGCGTTTCTCAGTCTACACTAACTCGTTGAATTTTTTTTTTAACGAAATGGTTGGTTTTGAACTAAGGGATCGGGACACACGTTAACAAAGAGAACTTACAAGTCCCCCTGAATAGAGAACTCGCTCCATTCACCTCCACCTCTCTTTCAAAAGAAACCGTGCATCACACATGACAATTGAGACAATTTATGAGAAAACCCATAAAACTAGGAGAGTGGTCGTGGGGGAAACTTATTATAATTACGGAATTTCATTATCCAGTACTCATTATCAATGAAGGGTCTGTTGGTCTCTCATCTTCTTTTGGTTCGAAACCTTGATTCTAATCCTATTTAGTGGTCTAACTATAAGGTATTGACAATGATAAGACAAAGAGGTTGACTATTAGTGAGACAGATCACCGGGATCCTCCAGCGATCCCTCTAAAGAAATTGAAGAAGTAATAACGAGAACTTTTAGGATATCGTAAACACTTGGTTTAGGGGTTCCTGCACAGAAAATTTCTTGTCAACGGAGATAACTCGTCAACCGAGTAACGCAGGTCGAGATGCAAGACGGACTTACTACAGACACCCTTCTCAGTTGTATATTTTGGTCGGGTTCAAGTCACCGTCTCTTTGTCTTGTTCTCATTCTTCTCCCCTCATCCTTCTCCATGTGTAACTTATCTATGTCTCTTTTTCGTATATTTTGTCTTTCTTTTTTTAGAGAGGGTGGAACCCGAGAATGGTAGGTTCTCCCAATAGATTATCCGGGTCTTCAATGAAAGCTTCAAACCTGAATTTTCAGAACAGTGTACATACATAATTCAACTAAAACGGAAAAGAAACTCATTTGTCTTCTTTTTTAAAGGTAAAGGAATCAGGTAGACCTGGGATCATTGAAAGGGTTCACTCCTCTTAATGTTTCAGTACCTTGAGAACTCAAAGTGTCTCTTCGTTAAAAGCTCCTAAATCTAATCCAATAAGGTTTTGAAGAGGAAATAAAGGGAAGGGAAAGGGGAAAAGGAAAAATAGGGGATTGAAGTTCGGGAAAGTCCACTTCTTCGTTTCTGAGTGTCCCCACCGTGTCCACTAAAAGTGGTTTGTGGAGAGATGACCAGTCTCACGACCTGTTGACTTGGTTCTAGAGGTTCGATCTGAGCTGGTTCTACTAGATGAAGTGAACGCAAGGATTTCGTTTTTTTACCTCACGTGGTACCACTCTGTAGACTAGAATTATTTGTAGTTTTTGAATAAACGAATAAATCACTGTTGGTACGAAGTCCTTGATTCGATCTGTAGATCTCTATTTTTCTACTGGTTCGACTTTTATCATATTCTAACCATAAAAGTTCCACAAGTATTTAGATCATCACCACTATTCATTCGTTTTACTATGTACAATGGTACTATACTACGAGAAATCAAGTTTTACAATGTTTTGGTCTCTCGACCTCACTACCCGTCCTCCACCTATCGTTCCCCACCAATCCTTATCAAACTATCCCTCCTAATTAGACTCATCCGTAAATGGTCCATCGTTCTAAATCTTGCTTAAAGTCCATCTTCTATCTCATACACGTTGATGTACCTCAGAACTTCCTCCTACAACGGGATTTTGTGTAGTTTAAGAAGTCACCCCGAACTCGAACCTAACTCATCGACTCTTTCTTATAATTCTTACACCCCCAGTCTCGGACTCCGTGAACGATACGTTACATTCCTCAAGTCAACATGACATACCAGTGACTTCCTAAACTTGGCCTCTTAGTGAACAAATACAAATATAAAATCATTCTAGTGAGCCAGACCTCCGTCCTATGATAAATCATTACACAACAGAATATATCCGTTTTCGGGGGCATACAAGGGTCAGGAAACCTCAGGTTCGGGTGAAATAGAGAAGACTTTGGACTTGAAAATTAAAAGGAAAGGTAGATGGAAGGGGGACTTAACGTGTTTGGTGGAGGGAGATAAATGTTATAAGGAGAGCAAGAGTAGATTGAAGAAGAAGGAAGAACTCTTTTAGAAAAAGGGTAGACATGATAGAAGATTCATTATGTGTAGTTAGGTAAAGAAACTAAGTCATCCACTCAGGTAGGAGGAAAGACTCGGTTGTAAGAAAAGGATTGTTTCTGAAAGTCGATCCTTTACCACTGAGTCACTTTGTACGGTCCAGTCACCGACCTAATCTCCAGTTATTCTCACCCCTCTCCAGTGTAACTACATCTATGTATATTCCCGGTTACTCCCAACCCCCTTTCTAGTAGTACTCATAATCCTACAGACCTTATAATGTACCTGAATCCTCCGTACAACGAATTCTGTTCTTTTAATCTGTTTGGTCTAAAACCTTGAAATCTGACTAGAGATTTTCAAGTCTACCTCACCTTTCCGATTTAAGTTTTCACTCCTTAAACACGTTCTTTCTGAACTAACTTTTCCTTTAGCTACAGTCATACCAGTTCTGTTCCCTAGTCCTCTTACCCACCATGTCTTTCACCCTTTCTCGTCTGATCCCTACGTGTTTTAAACCCTGTAATTGACCCCCACACCGTCACCCTTCTCTCCTCCCTTTGTTATTAATTTCTTTCTCCTTACGACGTCTCATCTTTCTCATATCTGAAACCTCCGGATGTCACAATCCAATATTAAGGTAGAGGTGGTGAAAAATGACATACTTAAATCGGTTCTAAAAATGGATCATAGACATTACCCCTTGGTTATTGTAGATAATCCAACAACACTCTTGACTCACTCTACTTCATATCCTTTTCTGACTCATGTTTAAGACGGTATATTGTCTGTGGGTCATTTCCCACTTATAAAAAAATAATAACCTGTCCAATATGTCCGTTTCCGTTCCTACTCCTCACTTCTACTATTTCCGGTTCATCCTTTTGACGTATTCGTATGTCGTCCCTCTTTCATATCCTGTCATCAGAGTACACCCTGAGTACACACGAGTCTTACCACCCACATACGTCTCTAGAACCAGTACGGTCTCCGTTATGACATGACCGAGTTTCAAAATTCTTATTTTACACCTAGAATTTTTAGTTCCCTCAAGTTTCTGGATCTCTACTAGTACGATTCACTTCATTCGGCCAAGTCAAGAACCCAACCCTTCTAAAGGACCTCTTCCTTTACCGTTAGGCGAGGTCATAAGAACGAACCTCTTAGGGTACCTGTCTCCTCGGACCGTCAGGTACCCCAGCGTTCTCAGTCTGTACTGAATCGCTGATTTGATGATGATGATAATGATGATGATGATGATGATGATGATGATGATGTTTCTGGATCTCTACTAGTACGATTCACTTCATTCGGTCTGTCTCTTTCTATTTATACTATAACAAATATACACCTTAGATTCCCTTTTTTCTTACTATGTTTACTGGAATATATGTGTTGTCTTTATCTCAGTGTCTGTATCTTTTGTTTAAATACCAATGGTTTTCCCCCTCCCCTCCTTCCCTAATTAATCCTTAAACCCTAATTGTATCTGTGTAATGATATACATTTTATCTATTGGTTGTTTCTGGATGACGTGTCGTGTCCTTTGATATGAGTTATAAAACATTATTGGATATTCCCCTTAATTAGACTTTTTTATCTATATATGCATATATATTGACTTAGAAAAACGACGCCTCACTTAATAGTTGAACTTTGCTGGTAATGTGACTTTTAGATGATGTGAAGTTATTTTTTTTATTTATAAATGATAGAAAAATTTTTTTTATTTCTCCCAAGTCCGATTACAATCTCTTATACATTTACCTTGAGTAAAACAAAAGGTATACTACAGTCACTCTGTCCTTCATGAGACAGTCTTCGTTCCTCTTTATGAGGTACTGTAGGGAATATACGTCTTAGATTTTTTTACTTATGTTTACTTGTATAAATGTTTCCTCTTTGTCTGAGTGTCTCTTGTTTGAATACCAATGGTCCCACCTTACTACACCCCTCCCCTATCGATCCCTCAAACCCTACCTGCACATGTGTAACGATATAAATTTTACCTATTGGTTGTCTTGGATGACATATATCGCGCCCCTTGAGACGAGTTAATACACCGTCGGACGTACCCTCCTCTCAAATCCCCTCTTATCTATGTAGATATACATACTGACTCGGGGAAGTGACAGGTGGACTTTGAATAGTCTTGTAACAATTAGTCAACATAAGTTTATATTTTATTTTTCAATTTTTTTCTCCACGAAACAGGCTACAATATCCTGAGTCACATAGTCTTTACCCCTCTTGATCATCTTTCGGTATCCTTTGTCACTCCTCATTGACAGATGTTGGAGTAGAAGGTCAGAACAGAACTAGGTAAAGAAGGAAGGTCCGATAGTCACGAAAGATCATTTTTACGTTGAGTAGGGTAATGGTTACAAAATTACGAAATAAGACACTGAAACGTAAACGAAAAACGAGAGAAACCATAAAGAGGAAGGGAAGTTTTAAGATGCTACAAAGTAAAGTCAATTTTACCGTGAAAAATTATAGAAAGGTCCAAGAAAATTGTTTCTTAATAAGATGGCACCTAAAGATTATGAGTCATATGATATTGCTACGAATAACGTAATATAAGATTAAAAGACTGGGGAAGAAACAAAGGAAATGATCTGTCGAGGTTACAGATAAACAGAACCACAAAAGTCACGTACCTTGATAAACTGGGTATGATCTCAACTTCCACATCCCTGATACCACTCTTCTCAGTCTCTAATTCTTTGATTCATTGGAAAAATTCTACACTTTTCGACGTATAATGGTTTCTTCATCATTGTCATCTTTCATTTCCATTCCGTTCTCTCCCGAACTGCCTACCATGTCTCAAGACTTCGTCTATGTTTTTATACTAGTCGTTTCTTCCTAATATAAATCCTTCTTCTTATTGACTGGTAAGAATTTTCAACAGTCTTTACTGAGTCTATTCTTCTTGGACGGTCTTCTGAAGAATTTTGTAGTCATTCTAATCCAGTCGGTTGACGAGTCTTGAAAGGTTTCACCGAGGTTAGGTGTGTCTCATTTCCGGTTGTACTAATGTTGACGAACTTTTCGGGTACCACTGGACGAGTAGTAGTGGACAGGAATTAAGAGACTGAAGTGAGGAGGGCGAGTGAGATGAGGTTGGCATGATGTAGACAAGAGAAAAAAACTTTTGATAAAGTAGTCAGTCCACTGACAATCGAAGAAGGACTGAGACGAGTTACTTCGAATGGGACCGGTAGGACATATTTTGTGCTTGGACGATGTGACGGTGTGTGTGAATGAAACGAGACTAAACAAGTGTCTTACACAGTTGAGGATGTAAATATAGGTATAATATAAGTAAGTTTCAGAACTCTTTCTGATATAAATGACGGACATAGGGAAGTGATCCTACATTGAAGAATTCTAATCCTCAACAAACGGAAAAAGAAGAAAGGACAAAACAAGTCACTCGACAAAGTTTTCGTAGATCTTGTCACAGAGGACCGTACATTACCACGAGTTACTTACAAACACATTTCTTAAATTATATGTTTTTCTCTATCCTAAAGACTGTTGTCGAAGGAATTTTCACTCTACATCTTGTCTGTCTCCCTGGTCAGAATCTATTCTTCATTCCTTTATTACTTGTCTCTACAGTCTCAAATCGTATTACTAAACTTTCACCTTTTGATTAGAGCAAACAGAAATATTCTCCTCTTTAACAGACGACTCTCAACCTCCTCTCTCACCTTACCGTCTAATCTCTAGTTTTGGTTCTTTAGAAACCCTTTACATCTCTCACTTAGTTAAATTTTGTATCACATCCTATGGTCGGTAACAGACACCAAGTCGACTCGATGTACTGATATTTAAATACGACTATAGTAGACAGGAGAAAACACTAAAAAGAGGTTATCCCAAGTGAACGGGTCCACGTCTATTTCGGAATAACGAAAGAAACTTCCGGTGGCGACTTCCGTTACAATTCTAGAAGAAGGGTCCCCGATGGATAGAATGAACACCGAGATTGTGTCTCCTGACATTACCGAACAAAGGAATATAATAGAAGAGTTATAGACTTATATCTTTAATCTGGAAAAGTAGAAATATGAAAGTTTTACGGTACACCCTGGTTCAGAGGTTACTCGCACTTCGTCTAGAAATAGAATACACGAATCTGTGAGTCAGTACAAGCTGATAAACACTGGGTACCTGACATCGGCAGTCCGTAGAGACAGGAACCCTAAAGGGTCCATTCTTATGACCTCACCCATCGGTAAGGGAAGAGGTCCCCTAGAAGGGGTAAGTTCTTATTTGGGACCAGAGGACGTAACGTCCGTCTAAGAAATGGGAGACTCGATGGTTCCTTTGGATCTAAAAATAGAATTGGTGATTGTTAAGATATTGTCTCTTCCGTTACCGTGGGGTGAGGTCATGAGAACGGACCTTTTAGGGTACCTGTCTCCTCGGACCATCCGACGTCAGGTACCCCAGTGTTTCTCAGCCTGTGCTGACTCGCTGAAGTGAAAGTGAAAAGTTGTTAAGATATTTAACAGACGTAGGTATTAAACAACTTAAAAAATCATAATATTGGAAAAAATTTCCCTTAATTTCAAACCATTGAACTTCAAATGTAGTCTAATATTTCAATTATTCTCTCTTTAGTACCTGATCTTAAGTCCAGAAGATTAATAAACAGGGTGAGAAGCCGTCAAAGGAATTACAACATCATGGAAGACTTATGACCCGAAAGAAAACAGGTATAGTTCAGAGAACAACATAATGAGAAAACACAAGACAATAAGGACTTTATAGTCTGTGTTCACTCACACGTAAATGTACATTTTTAAGGAAGTGTTGGAACAAGACATTAACTATCCTAAATCCGATACACGAAGGTATCCCGAAGTGAGAGAATCCGTTTAACTGGAGGGACTCTCTCAACAATTCGAATTAATTTCCTATTACGAAAGTTCACCTCTTTCTTCAGTTTAAACTTAGGTAAAATAACGTTAAAAAGGTTGTGTATATTGGTTGATGAAATAATCTCTAGACCCCCTACCCCCTCCACCCTCCCAATCCGATGTTTCATGTATGTTTAGTCTTTTTTAATGATTTCTAAACGTACACTCACGAGTTAGTAAGTCAGACTGAGACGTCGGGGTACCTGACTCTGGTGATCCAAGGAGATAGGTACCTTAAAAGGTCCGTTCTTATGACCTCATCCAACGGTGAAGATTAAGGTCCCCTAGAAGGGTTGGTTTGTTACCTTGGACGTAGAGGATGTAGAGCACGAATCCTTTAAAGTTTAGAATAAGAAGAAAGGACAAGGGCCTAAAGATAACCCGAAGAATTTCTTATGCAAAGAGAAAATTTTAAGTGAATTAAATATTAGAGGTGGGTAAAAATAGGTAAGAAAAAGAAGACAGAGGTAAATACTTCTTTCACAAAAATTTAAAGGAGTCTAATATATAACACGGGACCCTTCGGGTCCTGGGAAAGTTTAACAGTTTAGAGGACTAAAGGGTGAGGGTTCCGTCGAAGAATTTACGTTGAACGGGAGTTCATCACAGGTATTATTCCTTAAAGTCTCAGTCCTTCATCAATCTTAATCAGTTCATCGTGAAGAAGGTCTTCACATTTTATAAACTCGGACAGAAACTTCTTCTACATCTACTTAATATGTCTAATTAAACTCTAGTTGACACTTGATAAGATTTTTATACATTGATCATCTATACATAACCTCTTCCGTTACCGTGGGGTGAGGTCATAAGAACGGACCTTTTAGGGTACCTGTCTCCTCGGACCATCCGACGTCAGGTACCCCAGCGATTCTCAGTCTGTGCTGACTCCCTGAAGTGAAAGTGAAAAGTGAAAGTACGTAACCTCTTCCTTTACCGTTGGGTGAAGTCACAAGAACGGACCTCTTAGGGTCCCTACTCCCTCGGACCACCCGACGGTAGATACCCCAGAGTGTCTCAGCCTACGTTGACTTCACTGAATCGTCGTCGTCGTCGTCGTCGTCGTCGTCGTCGTCATCTATACATATATATTATAATGTATACATATTTACTTTGATAATACATATCGATAATGTATACATTAATAATCGTAATCACAATAATCTTTAGTAGATTTTGTGATTTTATGTAAATTAATAAGATTCTCCCATTTGTAAAGAAATAAGTTAAAAAATTTTTCGACACCCGGATTTTTATCCGTCACTTAATAATTCATGACAACGGTCACAGAAGTTTTCTGTATCCCGAATCGACTCCTCATCTGGTCTCAATCGTTAAGAAGACCGATCCTCCCAGAAAGGATCAACTATAAGACGAAGATAAAAGAGGTCTGAAGTTTGAAGGAACGAAGGACCTGTTAGGAACCGTGAAAGAGATTAACACTACTAAAGGATGAAATATCGACGGGGACTTTAGACACTTATACTACTATTCCCTTCCTAAAGGAGGATATGATGGACCTCCGGAGAAGACTAGGTTTCCGGACTTGAGACTTAGACTGGAGTGTTAAGATGAAACTCTAAGAATCGAAACACAAATACAAGATAAACAAAAGTCCAGGACAAGACTGTGTACTAAAAGACCTCTTCTACGACACCGGAGGTCACTGGATTTAATATGGGGTGCTGGTCTAATACTGGGATTCCAATACAAATTACATCGGACTCCCGGGGAACGTGGTTACACTTAAGTGGGAAGTTAGACCACGACGGTAGTAATTTAGAAAGCAGAAAACTACAGGATTAATACACCTTCCTTTTATAGTGAGTATAATCACTTAAACAGGACCACCCGAAGGGATGAATGGGAACCGACGTTCAAGACGAAAAGAAGGAGAAGGAGTAGTGGATGGATAAACACGACAACCTCTTGCATCAGTAGTAGGAGTGACATACCCAGTGACCTAGGGACGTGTTCGGGTACATAATAAAAGACCCGTGGTACAGGAAAGACCTCTGGACCATATATAGACAGTGTCAGGGGTTCTACGACCGACCTAAGGACGAGACAGGGTTATGGTAGAGGAAGAACCCTACGTACTGGGTCGAGATAAAGAAGTACAGTGAACGGACATGACTCACACACGAGAACCGACGGTACCGGATACTGGCAATACACCGATATACAACCGGAGAAGCGATAGGCCAATACTACTGGTGTCTTAAAACACAAGTCGATTGGTAGTCAAGGACCGACTCACCGAAATGACAGAGGTACCGTTTTCATATGAAGTAGAGGGTTCAAAGGAAGACACCATTATTATAGAACTTGGTAAAAAAGACACTGCAAAGGGGGTAGGAGTTTAACCGGACGTACCTGAGTAGACACCGTCTCTACCATCTGAAACACGATCGGTAGTAGTAGGAACACAAAGGAGAGAGTCGGTGACAGGAAAGGATACGGAAGTAACAGAGACGGTAGGACGTGTAAGGAAGTCGGTGACCCGTCGCCTTCCGGAAGAGATGGACACGGAGAGTGGAATATCACCATCAGTAGAAGATGTGTCGGCACTAGAAGTACATACAGGCTGGAGCCCGGTAACGAAGTAAGTTAAGATTGTTTAACTAGAGTCGGTATATACGTCAGAAATGAGGGTACGAGTTGGGATAGTAGATGACGGACTCCTTGTTCCTCCAGTTTTTACGGTAGTCTTTTTGGTACCGTTCACCGGCTCGGGAAAAGAACTTTCTAAGAGAAACGACTTCTTTAAGTCTAAAGTCTAAAAGAAGAAAAAAAGTAGTAGACGTTACTATTTGTATTACTGAATTATGTTATTAATTCCTTATTCTCCGATATATAGTTTCTTTTAAGGGAAAAGAAAGAACATAATTAATTTAAGAAAGAAAATCCTCCGTTTCTCAATTTATTAGTCTTGAGATTTTGTGTATGTAATCACTTTAGTAATATTTCATTAAGATAAAAAGTTCTTCTATAAGTCTTCATCAATATGTTGATCAGAAATCTCGATATAATTACTGTAAAAAGGTCAAATTAAAACAAAACAAAATTTTCGGGAAAGATAGAATCCTCCGTATATGTTTTTCTTCAAGACGTTATCAGTTATATTACTGGACAACGAACGAAGGATCACCCAATCCCCTGAAGAAGGAAAATATTAGTTAACTGGAATTCGAGTTGTAAGTCTTTTGTTTCTAGTACCGTAGGTCAGGGTAGTGAAGTACCCTTTATCTACCCCTTTGTCACCTTTGTCACAGTCTGAAATAAAAAACCCCGAGGTTTTAGTGACGTCTACCACTGACGTCGGTATTTTAATTTTCTGTGAATGAGAAACCTTCTTTTCAATACTGGTTGGATCTATCGTATAAGTTTTCGTCTCTGTAATGAAACGGCTGATTCCAGACAGATCAGTTCCGATACCAAAAAGGACACCAGTACATACCTACACTCTCAACCTGACACTTCTTCCGACTCACGACTTCCTAACTACGAAAACTTGACACCACAACCTCTTCTGAGAACTCTTAGGGAACCTGACGTTCCTCTAGGTTGGTCAGGTAAGACTTCCTCTAGTTGGGACCCTAAAGAAACCTTCCTTACTACGATTTCGACTTTGAGGTCATGAAACCGGTGGAGTACGCTACTCAACTGAGTAACCTTTTCTGAAACTACGACCCTCCCTAACTCCCGTCCTCCTCTTCCCCTGCTATCTCCTACTCTACCGACCTACCGTAGTGACTGAGTTACCTGCACTCAGACTCACTTGAGGCCCTCAACCACTACCTGTCCCTCCGGACCACACGACGCTAAGAACCCCAGTGTTTCTCAGCCTGTGCTGACTCGCTGACTTGACTTGACTTGACTGGAATTACTATATAGTAAATTAATGAAAAAATTTAGATACGTTTTTACTCTTTCTTTATGGAAAGTCTGAGGTTTTCTTTGTAACGTTCTATCACACGTTTTGAATGGTACCATCTCTCTTTTGTCCTAAAATATATGTATGTATATATATCATAGAAGTTATGTATGTATATATATATTATAGAAGTGGGTAAAATATTATTTTGGGTGAATATTTTACATAATATACTATACATTATATTTAAAAATCTTATATTTTATGTATGTTACCCTTTAAAGATTGTTTACCCTATATAAATATTTTATGTATTAAAGTGTGAAATCAAGAGAAGGAAATAACCTTGAGGATATATGTATTAAAACCCCCACAATATCAACGCCGAATCTGAGTCTTTTTGATCTTCGTTAAGTAATTTCGGGGGATCAAAAGTCCATTTCATTCGTAACCGTAACTGTTCTCGGTACTTTGACGAGAACAATCATGAACCGGACCTACATATTCTAAAAAGGTTCAAAGGGTCTTGTAGAGGGAAGATTTATAAAAAAATTTTAAAACATTACCACTTCCGTTATACGATTCTTCATCATGTACGAAAGTAAGTCGGTAATATTTTACTGTCTCCTTTTTACCTAAGACAGACCGAATCGTTTGTATAACCTACTCACTTAATTGTTTTATACAAGACGGTTCTCAAATTCCTACCGTCCGTACGGTAAAGTGGGATTGTTGGACCTTCGGTGTAAAGTATTCAAAATTAGTCCAACAATTAAATATATGATATAAACAAAACAAAACTGAAATATGATATTGATGTACCAGAAGGATAAAACATAATTCAAAAATATATTCTAGTCTTCTCCCCGAAGGGACAACAGAGTCACCATTCTTTAGACGGACAGTTCCGTCCTCTGTGTCCAAACTAGGGATTAGGCCCTTCTAGGATGTACGACACTTCGTTGATCCGAGTACTCTGTGTTGATAAGTCGAACACGAGATCTCGGACCCTCGGTGTTGATGACTCGGGTGGGTGTTGTCGATAACTTCGGGTGAAGTTATTTCGGGTCATGAGACGTTGTCTTCTTCGGTGTCGTTACTCTTCGGGGGGATAACGTTGATCTCTTTCGGGTCCGTCGTTACTTCTCGGTCGTGTCGGTTTTTATTTATTTAAATTCTTTTTTACAGTCTATTCTAACAAAATTTAACCAAAATAACACCATCAAAAGTTGAATAGATTTGGACTATATAAAAGGACCGGGAACACTAAAAATCAGATTGGTGACATATTAAAGATTATTATAGGGAGTATCGAGTCAACCATCTCGTAAGCGGACGTTACGTCCTCTGGACCTAAGCTAAGGGTTCAGTCCTTCTTAGGGAACCTCTTCCTTTACCGTTGGGGGAGGTCTTAAGAACGGACCCTTTAGGGTACCTGTCTCCTCGGACTGTCAGACATCAGGTACCCTAGTGTTCTCAGCCTGTGCTGACTCTATGAATTGATAGTGGTGATGGTGAAAAGAAATCAGTTTTCCATTACCATACCCAGTACCGGGAGTATATTCGTGATTTTTGTTATAGTCTATGAAATAGAACTTAGTATATTAAGGATAGGTTCACAATCTGAAAAGTCAGAAAACAGTTTTCTATTGTCATATATAAATACGAACTTTTGGAAATAATTAGTAATAACATGTTAATTACAATAGAACTTTAGAGTACCCGAAGGGACAATCGCGTCTCCCATTTCTTAGACGGACGTTACGTCCTCTGGGTTCAAACTAGGGACCCAACCCTTCTAGGGGGCCTCTTCCCTTACCGTTGGGTGAGGTCACAAGAATGGATGTCTTAAGGTACCTGTCTGGTGTCTCAACTTTTCACAGTCTGTACTGACTAGTTGATTGTGAAAGAAAGACGAAACTTTAGAGTACTCTAACAAAAATAAAAATTTTACAAAAGTAAAATTAATTCGTCGACATATTAATAAATAATAATATTGGAGTCGGTAGAGTGAACTAACTTGTTTCAAGGAGATTTAATAGATCTTATTAAAAAATATGAATTTCACTTAACTTGTACCTGAAGTTAGTGAAGATTATTTTATGGAAGTGTCAGTGTGTAATGACAAACTAACTTTTTGATCCTTTATTTCGGATCAGTTCAACTATGTATTTTAACCAGTGGTACCAGGAGGGAGCAGTTGAATCTCAAGTGTAAATAGAGGAATTAGTACGTTAGAGGTTTTATTTCTGTTATTGTTCCAGTAAGAAGGTGGATTGTGTTATGTTGATAGGGTACATTTTGGTTTTGATACGATTAAGAAAGAGGTCTTCGTCGTTTCAGGAACCCCTACAAGTGGGAAAAGGAAACTATAGACATTGAATTTGTGACACCATATTTAAATTAAATAATTATATAAAACATGATTTGCTATATGTATGTATATATCCATATATATAAATATTGTTTTATTTATAAATATTATAATTTGATAATGTTTAGAATAAAGTAAAGACGTTGACCAGTGTACCAGAAATGATTACAAACATTAACAGAAATTGTTGGGTAAGGTATAAGAGAAACGAGAGTTTTTTCGTGGAGTCGACAGGTAACAAGAAACAGATCATACCACTGACTTTGGAAGTAAGGACTTCCCAGAACCGGTAATCTTTAGGACGGACTTGGTTCAACAACATTAAAAGGTAATTGAAATTAGTGTCCGATTCTCTAAAGGACATAGGGTCAGTATGAAAAAGGACCATTCTAGTCACTTACGGTACTCGTACCTGTGTAACGACATAAAGTAAAAGACACTTTGTGTGAAGCAAATAACTAGTCTTCGTTACGTAACACCTTCTTGATGTTCTTACCTATTTAGTAAGACATTTAGGGGTCTACCATCGAAACTGTCTTCATGACGTAAATCCCTTCCGTTATAATACAGTTTTCAATCACAGATAAGGTCCTTCTTGTATCACAACGGGGAAGGTACAACCTTCACCAGGTTTCATTGGTCAGTAGTAGTCCATTAACCGTCCTTCATCACGGTATAATCCCTGAGTCACAACCAGAGACGACGACTGTCTAACCTGTGATCGAGATCGGTCCAGTAGGAATCGTTCATGTGTAGTTACTAAGACTCGGGTACGTGTTTAAGGTGGGGACGGTAGTACCAGTAAAGTGAATATTCGGGTGACCCTTTACTGTTTTCACCGACCCCTTTTTCTGATAACAGGTGTCTTTTCCAGTAGGATAGGTGAGTAATTTTGTTATTAAAAAACTACTCCAGTTGAAAACCACTCATAAGTGTACCTTGTGTTTTATAGAAATACTAAAAAAAAGGGTAAGTCAAGTCAAGTCAAGACAGGGAGTCAGTACAGGTTGAGAAACGTTGGGATACCTGACGTCGTATGGTCCGGAGGGACAGGTAGTGGTTCAGGACCTCGAATGATTTTGAGTACAGGTAGTTCAGTCATTACGGTAGGTTGGTAGAATAGGAGACAGCAGGGGAAGAGAAGGACGGAAGTTAGAACGGGTTGTAGTCCCAGAAAAGGTTACTCAATCAAGGAACGTAGTCCACCGGTTTCATGACCTCGTAAAGTCGAAGTCGTAGTCAGGAAGGTTACTTATAAGGTCTGACTAAAGGAAATCCAACTGACCAAACTAGAGGAACCTCAGGTTCCCTGAGAGTTCTCAGAAGAGGTAGTGGTGTCAAGTTTTCGTAGTTAAGAAACCACGAGTCGAAAGAAGTATTAGGTCGAGATTGTAGGTATGTACTGATGACCTTTTTGGTATCGAAATTAATCTACCTTAGAAACAACCGTTTCATTATAGAGACGAAAAATTATACGACAGATCCAACCAGTATTAAAAAGAAGGTTCCTCGTTCGTAGAAAATTAAAATACCGAGGTAAGTCTCTGTATATTAGTGTAGAGGAGAAGGGACTGAAGGAACAGAGGTCAAAAACTTAGTACGAGAAACATTTAGGACCTGGTAGGTCTTTTTGGTAACTAATTCATATATCTAAATATGAAAACTAGTAAAGAGAATGATCCTTTTTACCTGTTTGTCCACAAGACCAGTTCCAAGACAGGTAACCCAGTTTAATGGAAAGGGTACCAGGAAGTCCCTATAGACCTTGCCCCGACATGACGACATTGACAGGTGCAATCCCACCGAGGACGTATAACACGTCTTAGTAGACATTTGGTACAGGTCCAAAAGAGAAGGAGTCAGTTGATTGACCAGTGTCTCTTAAGGGGTTCTACGAGATACACACCGGATCCTCTATCTTCCATTACATCGTTCTTATTCTCGGTGCCCGTTAACCCGGTGAAGGGGTACGTTGAATACAGAAGTACCGAACAAGTTCGGGGTGGAGTATGTATAGTGAAGGTAAGATATTACCCCGTGATGACAGGCACAGATTTGGATATCGAACCACCCAGTCTATTGTGAGTTAAATATTACCGTCGGTCCAGGAAGTACCGGATGCCAATTCACAAGTAACAGACTGTTTTGGGTTATCATTCGATTTTCGACAAAGAGTTTTCCTCTCATCAATAAGTGTCTCTACAGTCCCTAAATGAGGTTTTAGGATTCACAAACAAGACACTAAGTATATTTTCCCAAAGAATTTTCGAGATTTGTCGTAGGGATACATGATGACTGTGAAGGTTGTGGTAACATAGACAACCTAGTATGCCGGGTATTCTGTCTCTTAGAATCTGGATAACGTCTCGGAAAAGAATAAGACGACGACGACGACGATTCAGCGAAGTCAGCACAGGCTGAGACACGCTGGGGTCTCTGTCGTCGGGTGGTCCGAGGACAGGGACCCTAAGAGGTCCGTTCTTGTGACTTTCACTTCAGCGAGTCAGCACAGGCTGAGGATCGCTGGGGTACCTGACGTCGGATGGTCCGAGGAGGTAGGTACCCTAAAAGGTCCGTTCTCACGACCTCACCCCACGGTAACGGAAGAGGCAAAGAATAAGATCTGGGACGAAAAACTCAGTAAACCATCTACTCGACCTTATCGAGTGGGTACACTCCTTATAACAGAAGTTTTGGTTTCGTCGTATGATATATAATACGGAGTAAGAAGGAATGGAATGTTTGCTATAGAACTGTGCGGGGAGCGACATCACCGCCGGAAGGGCCGGACTTGGGCCTCCACACTACGCGGGAAGGGAGGGACCGCGCCCGAACACGAGCAACTCCGTCCCCGGAGAGACAGCGTGGAGAGGTGACCGTCGGGAGTGACTCGGATTGGACCAGTCCGGTGGCGAGGGCAGTGAGTGGGTGGGGTTCGTCCGTCCGTCCCGAGGCGAGGCCCACGCAGTCGAGGTCCCGGAGGAGGCGTGAGTACTCCGACCGACGACCCCGGTCGTCGTCCGACTCGGGTGTCACGGACAACGGAGTCTGTCACTAGTGCTGACGGACTGCATAGTCGGCAGAAATACACCGGTGGTACAACAGACGTCGTTCGTGTGGAACCGGTGGCTCCCGACCTTCTGCTGTGACGACCTCGTTGGACCATGAAACCTGAACGGTCGAAAGACCTCAGCGCGGATATACGAGACCCACGTCTCCGTCACTCCGTCCGTGGTCGATAAACGGCGACGTGAGTCGGAAGTGGTGTCACCCGGGGAGGGGTGTCGTCCTCTGACAATCACTCATTGACAGTTGATCGACGGTAATAGTCGGGACGAGCCGGTAACCAGTCACGGTTTTACCCCGGGAGGGGGAGAACAAATATTTTCCTCGGGGTTAAGGCTGACTCCCTGTTACAAAATGACCTCTAACGATCAACGACACTTTCACGACGTGAGTTATACGGTCGTTTAAATCTTTTGAGTCGTCACCGGTGTCAAAAGTAAGGTTAGAGCTTCTTTCCGTTACGGTTTCTTACGAGTTTGATGGCGTGTTAACGTGAGTAGAGTGTGTGGACCTCTTAGGGTACCTCCCTCCTCGGACCACCCGACGTCAGGTACCCCAGCGATTCTCAGCCTGCACTAACTCACTGAAGTGAAAGTGAAAAGTGAGAGTACGTAACCTCTGCCTTTACCGTTGGGTGAGGTCACAAGAACGCACCTCTTAGGGTCTGCCCCCTCAGATTACCCGACGACAGATACCCTAGTGTGTCTCAGCCTGTGCTGACTTCCCTGAATCGTCGTCGTCGTCGTGTGCGATCATTTCATTACGAGTTTTAAAAGGTTCTCCTTGGTCTCTAGTTTAACGGTTGTAAGTGACCTAGTAACTTTTTCGTTCTCTCAAGGTCTTTTTGTATATAAAGACGGAATAACTGATACGGTTTCGGAAACTGACACACCTAGTGTTATTTTAAGAAGTTCTCTACCCTTATGGTCTGGTGGACTGGACGGAGAACTCTTTGGATGTACGTCCAGTCCTTTGTTGTCAATCTTGACCTGTACCTTGTTGTCTGACCAAGGTTTATCCTTTTCCTCATGCAGTTCCGACATATAACAGTGGGACGAATAAATTGAAGATACGTCTCATGTAGTACTCTTTGCGACCCGACCTACTTCGTGTCCGACCTTAGTTCTAACGACCCTCTTTATGGTTATTGGAGTCTATATGTCTGCTGTGGTGGGAATACCGTCTTTCACTTCTCCTTGAGTTTTCGGAGAACTACTTTCACTTTCTCCTCTCACTTTTTCAACTGAATTTCGAGTTGCAAGTCTTTTGTTTCTAGTACCGTAGACCAGGGTAATGAAGTACCCTTTATCTACCTCTTTGTCATCTTTGTCACATTCTGAAATAAAACCCCCCGAGGTTTTAGTGACGTCTACTACTGACATCGGTACTTTAATTTTCTACGAATGAGGAACCTTCTTTTCAATACTGGTTGGATCTATAGTATAACTTTTCGTCTCTATAAATGAAACGGTTGTTTCTAGGCAGATCAGTTCCGATACCAAAAAGGACACCAGTACACACCTACACTCTCAACCTGACACTTCTTTCGACTCGTGACTTCCTAACTACGAAAACTTGACACCACAACCTCTTCTGAGAACTCTCAAGGAACCTGACGTTCCTCTAGGTTGGTCAGGTAAGATTTCCTCTAGTCAGAACCTACAAGAAACTTTCCTTACTACGATTTCGACTTTGAGGTCATGAAACCGGTGGAGTACGTTTCTCGACTGAGTAACCTTTTCAGAGACTACGACCCTCCCTAACCCCCGTCCTCCTCTTCCCCTGTTGTCTCCTGCTCTCCCCCTGTAGTGACTGAACTACCTGTACTCAAACTCACTTGAGGCCCTCAACCACTACCTGTCCCTCCGGACCACACGACGTCAAGTACCTCAACGTTTCTCAGTCTGTACTGACTCACTGACTTGACTTGACTTAATTCAGACGGGAGACCCACAAGGGTCAACCACGTTACCATTTCTTAGGAGACCCTTACGTCCTTTGTGTCTAAACTAGGGACCCAACCCTTCTAGTCTAGGGGACCTCTCCCTTTACCGTCGGGTAAGGTCATAAGAACGGACTTTTTAAGGGTACCTGTCACTTCGGTCCGCCCGATAACGGGTACCCCAGTGTTTCTCAGCCTGTGTTGACTTGTGTGTCAGACGGTAAACAAGTCAGAAGATCGAAGACTAATTTCAGTAATAAAGAACAAATTTGTTGAGTGGAAAGTTAAATAACCAGACAATACCCCGTTCGTCTTGTTCGAACCCGAACCATTGTTGTGACGGTCTGTGGATCTTTAAAGTGAAGGTACCTTCCATGAACTTAAAAACAGTGTAAATAGATGTTAGTAGACTATCCATTTACAGAGTAACTTTACAGATCTCATTAACGACGAAGGGCCACCACAACAAGTCAGCACAGGTTGAGAAACGGTGAGGAGCCTGACGTCGTACAGTCCGAAGGGACAGGAAGTAATAGAGGACCGCAAACGAGTTTAAATACAGGAAACTCGACCACTACGATAGATTGTTAGAGTAGGAGACAGTGGGGGAAGAGGTAAACGGAAGTTAGAAAGGGTTGTAGTTCCAGAAGGGTGAGTAAAGGTCACTCAGATGAGACACGTAGACCACCGGTTTCATGACCTCGACGGAAGTCGAAGTCGTAGTCAGAAAGGTCACTTATAAGTCCCAACTGAAGGAAATTCCAACTAGACTAGAACGAGAGGTTCCCTGAGAGTTTTTAGAAAAGGTCGTGGTGTTAAGTTTTCGTATTTAAGGAGCCGTAAATTGGAAGAAATGCCAAGCGGAGAGAGGGAGTCTCCGTGTTTAAGTCGACCCTGACGCGAAACACGGGAAGGGTCCAGGCTCATCGAGTCCTCAAACCACTCGCGCTAGCGGCGCCGAACAGTGGAAAAGACGGCGACGACGAGTCGAAAGACCCACTTAACGACCGCGTGGGGCACTCCGTCTAACACTGACAGGTCGTGGGGGTCTTCAGAATCGTTTCCTCGGACGAACGTCAATCCATTCATTTCAGAGAGGCCCAGACGTTAACGGGGAAAGGTCAGGAATGCCGAGACCGACGGACAGGGGCCACCCCCTACCAGACGTCGGCCGAAAAAGGCAAGGCAGGAAACAAGACACGAGCCAGGACCGCTACAGAATACAAGCTCGAAAAGCGCACCATCAATAGGGTGTCAGACCAAACGATCGGGTTCAATCTAGCAAGACCAACGCACACCCCGCAAGGACGGGCTAAGAATGTTTCGTGACGTCGGGCGCGGAGGGCGCGCAGGGACGGGACGGGGGTGAAGGGTCACCGCCTACGTCCGCAGACACGACGAAAAGGCGACCCCCTCAATGACAACCCGAACATTAGACAACCAAAATTAATAAATAGATAAAAAGGAAGGACAATACAACGGGAGACACAAAGTTTCCGAGTGGTGTCTGAGCCGTCCCTTTCACAAAGGACCACAAACCTTTGGAGAGAAGAATTTTAAGGGAAGGGTCCTACCCGAAGGGAAGGGCCCTGCCTCGAGCAGGGGTGGAGGAAACAGAGGAAAGAGCAGAAAATATAAAAAAGGATGGACAAAAACTTCTGTTACCAGACGAAAAGACCAACGGACTACAGGAGACGCTCGGATGTCTTCAACAAAACACCTCAAACGAGCCGCAACTTTACAAGAAAACTCCTTAAACACTCCTTCTTTCACTAGAAGGGCAGGATAAGGAGACGGTAGAAAGGGAGAGGGGGGGTAACGTAAATCTCTAGGGTCAAGTCACCATCGTCGAGGGTGATATTAAAGACTGGATGTGTCTTCTCGTTGGTGTCCCGGGAATTAGCTACGACCTAGAAGAGAGTATTTAAACAAAGAGTATCAGTATCACTTTCTACATAAGAGGGTCTCACCAACTCGTCCGGAATAAACTATTTGGGTAAGGTTGTCAAATAGAGGGTTTCGGAAACCTGTTGAATGAGATGTCATATATTTGTATTTAGAATGTGGAATTTAAGATAAATGACACCATCTGGATGGGAACGTGAGTACAAAATCGGTCGGTTGATTTGTTAGACATCTCGTGAAAGATTGGAGAACTCGACTTTGCGACTTAGGTTCCAGAGATGAATCACCCGGTATAGTTATTCAAATCGGAATAGGTTGAAAAAAGGAGGGTGGTATTAAGGTATGGGTACGCGAGGTAGGAGTGTGAATAGAGGGTCTAAAGACAGACATATGAAACCTTTTTAGTACGACGAGGAAACTATATATATTGTTGAGAATGGGAAACTCAAACGACCTTATACTCAGATGAATGTATAAACCTTCGTTTCTCCCTTCTACTCTCACCAGGGACTCCTCTTAGACGTCACAGAATTACCGTTGTTGGAGTCCCCACAAATAATATACAAAGATTCCGTTTACTCCCGGTTTGAAAGTACTTTGTCGATTAATAACCAGTTTTTTAATAGGCTTGTTACAGGAGTCTCAGGACCCTTAGATAAACAGGGATCAGGTTAACAGTCCAAGGGTAAGGAGGGATTTGTTAGGGAGTGAAATTGTCTTCTGTAGGACCTTTAAATCCTTATGTTAAACGTAATATTAACTCGATGATTGTATGACTTTGAGACCCAAACCAAAATCCCGGTATATTCCTCTTATTGTAAAGATGGGAAAAGGAGTGTGAACTCTCAGTGACTCCGTTGTAGACATCCATAAGACTGAGTCGTTTGTAGATGAGAAACTTGTTCTTCACGAGAGGAGAACCTCTATTAGTACTTAAGGGACGGGAGATTATTAGACGGGTCCCTTGTCTTCCCTTATACCTTACTACTGAATATCTAGGGTGAAACGGAATTCTTCTACTGATTTGGTACAATTATGTCTGGTGATTACACACACACACACAAAGATCCTTCTCGAACCACCACACGATAACACCTTAGATGTCTTTAGGTGGAGGAAGTGTTTGATCTGACAGATCCTAGAAGGCATAATTGTACACTCGAAACTGATGTCAAAAGTTATAGAAGGGGTGTTGGTATATTCCTCCCGTCTTTGATGTATGAAAGTTATTGCCCCAGTGACTTGGACCGTGGTATCGACCATGTTTCATCTTTAATTTATTGTAAACTACTTAAGTATTTCTTCGAGTCGCAGTCTCTTTTATAAATTACCTGATTTTATCTCCGGTAGTCGTGATTCAAGATTAGTGGACTGAATTGACTCATCGTCGTTTGACTGTTATGACTGTAAATTTCTATGTGTGTAGGAAGGAGACTTATATAGTGAATTGTTGAGAAGGTGACGGTGGGGAGACCGGGTTCAGTAACTGAGGAAAGACCCAGTAACGTTGTCCAAGGATTGGTCAGACGGACAAAGGAAAGACCAGGGACATTTCAGAAATTGTCTCATTGTTTCGTTTCAGAAATTGTTTCACTGTTAAGGAGAAATTGTTTTAAGTTTAATAAAGTCAAAGGATAAGTTTCTGGGGGTTATCAAGGGACTAAGTGAATCTTGTTTTCAACTTTGGAAGTGTCACGAAGATATACGAATGAGGCAAACGAGAGACTGGAGCGGAGGATGAGGCAGGTTGGGTCGAACAAGTGAGGTCAGGTCGAGGTAACCAGAGGAACAAACGGATGTAGTCGAACTGGAGTCTTGGAAAAGTCACCGAGAAGAGAGATTCTACTAGAAGTGTAAAAACGAGTTTCCTGTAAAAGAGTCATTCTAGACGAGATTGGGAAGATAAATTTCAATTGTTAAAGAAAGGTGTAAGAGACAAGGAGAATGGAAAAAATCGAGGTTTCGTGGACTTTTGAGGATTGTATGTTACACTGTGAATACTATAAAATAAAGAACAAGAGGTGGTGGATCTTCCATTGTAGGGATTCTTTCCTACCAACCAATAAAAAAAGATATAATAACGATATATTACAACACAAGTCACGGATCAACTTCAATTATGTATAACTTACTCTTTTTTTCTGTCTTATTACCTTCTTTTGTTTCGTACGTTTCAATTCCAATGTACAACTTACTCTTTTTTTTTTCCTTGATACCTTCCTTTTGCTTCGTCCTATGTAACATACGAAATCAGAATTAAACGAGACTCTATGAGCGACGACGAGTGACGTTGTCAATGGAGGTCTCCTTTCTGACTCTATCTCGGGACGAAAGTGTCGAGAGGACTCTGGAGTGACCCAGAAGAGTTTAGGGACACTTAAACCGTGTCTACGTGTCATGATCGGGTTCCGGACCAGTAATCCACACTTGAGTCCCTAACATTTATCGGGGGGAAGGTACAAAGGAAATGACCCCACGTCTTGAGTAAATGACTCTCTACTTTCTTCTCAATTCTCCAGTCCTTAGTGTGGGTCCTCTAAATAATTTTAAGGACAGGGGGTCGTGAAGGTCCTTCCCTAGTTAAGTCGACCCCTCTTTCAAGGAAAATTTGTTTCGAAGACTCATCTTCCTATTTCAGTAACGGTAGTGTATCCCCCCGTCTTCTCGGTGGGGCTTCCTGTCCCGGGATAGAGCGACACCGGGGACTCTTTCACTCCAGTCCGTAACGTCCGGAAGGAAACCCAGGAGAAGGACCTAGTAGACGTGACCAAAAGGAAATAAGTCGAAAAGGAGGTCTCGGTTCATCCTCACTTTGACTAAAATTTTCAATTCGTAAGTCGAATCAATCTGTTAACGAAATACCGATCCTTTTAAGGAAGTGTTCCACTGACCCGATCTCTGTGTCGAACAGAATTGGGAAGTGTATTCTCTCCCCTGTCCGACAAAGTCCAAGGAGACTCTGGGAAGAGAGACTTCACATCTAGTAAGTTTCTGGTCCACCGGGTAGGGTCTCTCCGGGACGTTTCGGTCTACTTACCCCTGTGGGACTGGGTGACTAGGGTGTATGGAGGAGTGTCGACCAGGGGAAGTGAGTGACCATGTTTTAGATGAAATAAATGAGTGGTTAAAGATAAACGTGAAGAAGTGGGAGGTTTGTTCTATGTGTCGGTTACCACTTTAGATGGTCGTCATAGAGGACAGATAGTCTCCATTCCTAAAGTAGAGCCAAACCCCCCATAATACTTCAAAGACATTTACTTACTAGTCCTTTACCCTCGTCCTGGGATCAATCCTTTACACCTACCAATCCTTTACAATAAACAAGGGATCCAGAACCTGTACAGTAATTACAACCAGAGTAAATAAGTGGTTTATTAGTAGTTCCTATAAGAGATTAATTCCTCGACACGGTACATGACTTGTTAGTGACACTTATTCTGTATTAGGAATGTAAATTTCTAATCGCAACTTTATAAACTGACGTTAGCAGTCACTTCGATGAATGAGACTCTCTTCGTTCTGTTTGAAGACCCTCCATCATTGTCTCTACAAGACTTCATGGTCCTTCAAAATTGACTCTTTTTCTTAATCTCGTAGACCTTACCCTTTCCCCTTTCTTTACCGCGAAAGATCCTTCTTCCTCGACGTTCTCGTTTTAGGATCTCCGTTCTCCTTTGTGTTAAAGGACCTCTTAAAGTCGACCTAGTTGTACCTCCCTGAACCTCAGACCTGTCCCTACCTCCTCCCGCCTCTCCGATCCTTGGTGTCCGTCTTTACTCCGTCCCCTCCAGTCGACCGATCTACTACTTGACTAAAAGTCCCGTTGACTATTTCATACAAATATCGGTTTTCCCCCCTTGTTGAATTTACAGGTGACTGTCTACTTACCAATTTCTTTTACACTATATTTGTATTACCTTAAAAAAAGTTGATATTTCTCTTCCTTTAGACCAGGACACGATGTTGTACATTCTTTAACCTTATGTGACACAATTCACTTCAGTTGGTGTCTTCAGATTTATGATGTACTAAGGTTAATACAGTAGATTTCATCAGTTTAACATCGTCTTTCTTACCACCGAAGGTCCCCGACGACCCTACACCTTTACCTTTCGACGACAAGTCACTCATATTTCAAAGTCAGTACGTTTTACCTTTTCAAGTCCTCTATATGACATGTTGTAACACGAATATCAACTGACATGACATGTGAATTTTGAAATTTTCTCATCTAGTGTACAACAAAAAAAAAATGGTGGTTAATTTTTTTTCTCTCTCATTAACTTGTTTTTAGAGACATTTGACCAAAGACATATGACGAGTATGAAATTTAAATAACTCTTAGATAGTTGTAAGTCTTTTCTACCACTAACGTCGGTACTTTAATTTTCTGCGAATGAGGAACCTTCCTTTCAATACTGGTTGGATTTATGGTATAATTTTTCATCTCTGTAATGAAACGACTGTTTCCAGGCGGATCAGTTCCGATACCAAAAAGGTCATCAGTACATACCTACACTCTCAACCTGACACTTCTTCCGACTCGTGGCTTCTTAACTACGAAAACTTGACGCCACTACCTCTTCTGAGAACTCTCAGGGAACCTGACGTTCCTCTAGGTTGGTCAGGTAGGATTTCCTCTAGTCAGGACCCACAAGTAACCTTCCTGACTACAACTTCGACTTTGAGGTTATAAAACCGATGGAGTACACTTCTCGACTGAGTAACCTTTTCTGAGACTACGACCCTCCCTAACCCCTGTCCTCCTCTTCCCCTTCTGTCTCCTACTTTACCAACCTACCGTAAACGCTGAGTTACCTGTACTCAAACCCATTTGAGACCCTCAACCACTATCTGTCCCTCCGGACCACATAACGTCAGGTACCCCAACGTTTCTCAGCCTGTACTGACTCACTGACTTGACTTGACTTGAGACATTGATATCGGTATTTTTATATTCAATTTTATACTGTACATTTTATCAATACTTTTATTTTTTTAGTACTCTGGTGACTTTGTCAACGTATCTCGATTCTAGTGAGGATGAAATATTCGTTCTTTTTACACTGTCGATGTACAATTTTACTCTAGTACACTGGTCATCCTTTCGATATTGAGTTCGGTTCCTCAAACTGGATCGGAACACAAAATAAGTGTTACAGAATCTGTTCAGTTTCATAATCCATATTTAGTAACAGTGTTTTATAGTTGTTTTTCTCTCACTCACGATTTAACCACCACCATTCTTCCTGTGACTAAAACGACTACTTCTTAGTCGTTTGATACGTGGAACGTTCTCTTTTGTCAGGAACTTAAGGTTCGAAAGTGTATTTCAGGATGGGTAAGATAAGTGGATGAGTGAGCCTCTTTTTATCTAAGAGGTAAGAGTACTTTTAAAGATCAGGGAATTTGTATGAGTTAAGAAGATAAATAGTGGACGGTTTAATCGGGGAGTACTGACTTAAGGTAGAGTTCTTAGTATAGTCAGTGGTTAACAACAACTAAGCTGAAGGTTGTACTTAGAACTGAGATAGTATAGAAACGGTACAAGGACCAGGTAGAATGGATCTACTGGTGTTAGTGGGGACGTGTATAGAGGGACCCAGACAAGAACAGGTAGAAGATGAACATGAGGAGGTACCCTGATAGTCTCAATAGAAAATTTTCATACTCAGCGAGAACACATATGTCTAATTTCTGTGGGGAATATACACCTTAGATTTTTCTTTAATATGTTTACTTGAATGTTTTGTCTTTGTCTGAGTGCCTAAATCTCTTACTCGAATACCAACGGTCTTCTTCTTACTCCCCTTTCCTATCAAATCCCTCAAACCCTGTCCGCACATTTGTACAAATATATACCGCCTTAAGGAAGTAACAAACGGACTTTGATAGTGTTGAAACAATTAACCGATATGGGGTTATGTTTTCTTTTGCAAATTTTTCTTTTTTTTTTTGTCGAGAGTTAATATCAGATATACCCTAAGGTACCTCTGAGTCACCATTTCTTAGTCGGACGTTACGTCCTCTCCACCCAAGCTAGACACCCAGTCTTTCTAGAGGACCTCTTCCTTTATCGTTGGGTGGAGTCATAAGAACGGATCCTTTAGGGTGTCTTTCTCCTCGGACCGTCCGACGTCAGGTACCCCAGCGTTTTCTCTGTCTGTCCTGAATCAATTGTTTATTGTTGTTGTCATCAGGTATAAGGGACTTTCCGGTTTGTATTGAACCTTGTACAAATGGTGAGGTGCACAGAGAGTCATGGCAGGAGTGGTTAGAATGAAGTCGAAGGATCTTTAATGTTCGAGAAAGGATAAAGTTTATAAGACGTATAATATATAGGTAACGAGTCCCTCGAGAAGTAGGGAGGAGTTAACCCATTAAATGCAAACAGACAGTTTTAACTCGAAGTTTAAGTGTCTGAGTCTTCCGAAAGAAATTGATGGTTAGATGTACTCTTGGTGACAAGTGCAAAAAAACGAAATCCTACGAAAAGTGTTAAATATCAATGTAGATAAAATAAATAAATAACCGATACAGTACGTCGAACACCCTTGAATCAATGGACTGGTTGCTAACTTGGGTCCGAGACTCGGCACTCTCGCCCCTCAGGGTTAGTGACCTGTCGGTCCCTTAAGAGGTGGATGGAAAGTTACGAGGAGTACTCACATTGACTTACACCAGACCGTAAAATATATGATGCATGAAGGGACACGCTTACCCTCGATCGTGTCACGGACCGTGTATTATCCGTGCTCTCCCTTACCAAGAAAGAGAGAAGGTTTTAAAAGAAAATGCAGTTCCATTGTACCCCTTCCGTAACCGTGGGGTGAGGTCATGAGAACGGACCTTTTAGGGTACCTACCTCCTCGGACCCACCCGACGTCAGGTACCCCAACGATTCTCAGCCTGTGTTGAATTGCTGAAGTGAAAGTGCAAAGTGGAAGTACGTAACCTCTTCCTTTACCGTTGGGTGAGGTCACAAGAACGGACCTCTTAGGGTCCCTGTTCCCTCGGACGACCCGACGGCAGATACCCCAGCGTGTCTCAGCCTGTGCTGACTTCGCTGAATCGTCGTCGTCGTCGTCGTTGTACCCAAACCCATCTGAGTCCCTCAACCACTACCTGTCCCTCCGGACCGCACGACGCTAAGTGCCCCAACGTTTCTCAGCCTGTACTGACTCGCTGACTTGACCCGACTTGCGATTAGGAATCAGAGATGAGAGAGTAAAGAAGAGTTCAAAGTCCCTCCTTCAATTAGATTAACCTCTTACTCGGCCTTATTTTAAGAGAAAAAAAGAATCTTCTATGTCACATAGAGAACGAGAGGATAAGGTGGTCAGGAAGAAGTCACCCTTCGTGACTGGACCAGGACGAAACGAACACTGACGTTTCCATTAATACAAGTAAAACTCCAACCAAATCCTTCAGGGTAATAGGTGATTGTGTCTTTAATGTAGGGTATTAAAGACGAAATACTTTTTATCCCACTACAAAACCGACGTGTTTATAGAGGACAGAGTTAACAAAGTGTTGGACCTACCCTCTCTCCCTTTATATACAATCCGGAAGAGCTTCTACGTAGAGGACTTCTCTTTCCTTCCTTTTTCTTCGACCTATGGTATACAGACCCGAAGGGTCCACCACAATCACCATTTTTTAGATGGACGGTCACGTCCTCTGTATTTCTCTGCACCCAAGTTAGTGACCCAACCCTTCTAGGGGACCTCCTCCCGTGTCGTTGGGTAAGGTCATAAGAATGAATTTCTTAGGGAACCTGTCTCCTCGGACCGCCCGGTGTCAGGTACCCCAGCGTCTCAACCTGTGTTGACTTCACTGAATCACGTGAGACATACAGATATACGGATCTAAAAGGGAAATTACAAAGGGTAACCAATTCAACGAGGACAAAGAGTTCTCTTCCTTCACCCTACCACTTCGTCTCGTTTACGTCTTAATGACGGGTTTACCCTGAACGGATTATAACTTCCTTTGTAGTCTTTACCCTTTCTTTACACGATAAAATTGTTATACAATAGTCATGTATGAACTAAATTAAATACTTACTTTCTGATTATGTACAATCCTATTTGACTCGTTGATTAAAGAAAGCTAGTTCCCGACATTGTAACATTTCCGTTCCTCAGGGGTCACTGGTGTAGTCTTGATGGAATAGACTAAAAAGTATTAAAGTCTATTGTTGTTGTTGTTGTTGTTTTGTGTGTGTGTGTGTCTTACCTCGAGATATTGAGGTGGCACCTTTCACCAAAGTAGAACCACCCCTAAGACTGACTGTCACCCAGAGGACTCGACGAGACACGGTGTTAGAGTCAGGACATGTACGACCGGGAGTGGTCGTTACCAGACGACGAAGACCAGTAGTGTTACCTACGGGCCGAGGTACACGGGTACATGGAAGACGAGTCGGTCGAGAGAGAGTACCTAAACTACGAATGTAGACATCAATAAGGATTTTGTGAACACCTAATAGACGCACCTCTCTTACGGTAGAGGAAACTCCCGACACGGGAAGTCTACAAGGATCATGACTGGGACCCACCACGTCTCCCGGAGAATGACCGGAAGTACCGGATACTGTCCATACACCGGTAAACAGTAGGAGACTTGATGTACCAGGAGTACTCCGGGTCCTAGACGACCGAGTACCACCGGTGGGGAACCTGGGACCGTAAGGACTTAAGACACTATGTGTGAAGTATATGGTACGTAAAAGGAAAGACGTACTGGGCCTTTTAGTCCGTGGAGGAGACACTCTAGGGTGGGAACGACTTTAACCGGACACGTCTATGGAGGTCTATACTCAAGTACCACATACACAGTCCCAGGCAGAAAGAGTACGGAAGGGAACGACGGCAGGAACGGAGGATATGCAAACAGGATCAACGACAGGAGGTGTACAGGAGTCCTCTCCCTTCCGTCTTTCGGGAGAAGTGTACAAGAAGAGTGAACTGACACCACCCTTACATGATACCTCGACGGTACAAATACATACAGGTCGGGTCGAGGGTGGTGTCAGGGGTTGTCCTGTTGTAGGAGAGACATAAAATATAACAGTAATGAGGTCGTGACTTGGGAGAGTAGATATCAGACTCTTTGTTCCTCCATTACCCCCGGAAGTCCTCTCATAATCCCTCCAAAAGAGAATAGGTCCTACCACCGACGGTCACAGTAAAACTTCGGGATATTGAGGATCTACCACGAAGTATAGGCGAGAACCAAAAAAAAAATTTATATTTAAATAAATAAAATTAACCTCCAAAATACACCAAAAAGATGTAATACTTTTAAGACTTTTAAACGGTGTAATCTAGATTCAGGAGTAAACCAGAATCTCTGTGTTAAAACAGAGGTAGTCGAGACATAAAACTATCAATTCTTCGTAAGTAAAGA
Source organism: Capra ibex (assembly GCA_006410555.1). Classification (NCBI taxonomy): domain Eukaryota; kingdom Metazoa; phylum Chordata; class Mammalia; order Artiodactyla; family Bovidae; genus Capra; species Capra ibex. The sequence goes on along the minus strand of SJYO01033645.1, from coordinate 21,270,176 downwards.
GACTAGTTATAGGGTCCTATACGAACTTTAAGAAAAAGACAAGACTGTCTCACTGGAATGTAAAATAAAGTCATAAAAAAGAAAAGAATGGGATACTGTTAGGATGTGGATTAGTGTCTCTTCAAATCGGTCTAAAAAACCTGTCGAGTTAAATTTCGTCTTTATTTTTAATCTCTCCTTTTTACTTCTATGTTTACAACTTAAAATGAACAACGATAACTGTCTTAAAGAGTCAAGAATGGAAGAATAATCACTCGTAAACATCAGCATATTATGATCTATGAAATGACACCCGTCTTGAAGGGTTCAAATATAGTCTCAGGATCTGTTACCTTTTTTTTTAAGAATAGTCAATGGATACGGAACCAAAGACGTAGGTCGGTTCATGAAAGAAAAGTGTAATAAATGTTTATTTAGTGTAATATTTAATAGCTACGGAATTTACAGTACACACTTTCGTCGGTCGTGTGAACCATTACTCGTAGATTTAAGTTCTCGAGGGACGACCCTTGTCTGAGGAAATTTCGGAGTTGGGACTAACCATGAGGACTTATCCTTAATTACCAGTTTTAGTTGTAGACTTTACCTTCGTCAGAATGGTTATAGACGTAGTAGTGGTGAATGTCAAACGGGTCACTGGAACAAAAAGGAAATAATTGAGGAAAGACGGAGTCTGGGAAACTTCTAAAGAATTTAAGACTTAAATTTTACTTGAGGAGACGAGGTAGATGGAACGGACCTTTGAAAATCGATGAGATATTACGAGCTTCGATTAATGTATTCCTTTGTTTAAAATTTTTTTTCTATGGAAAGGTACTTTTTTTTTTTTTTCCTGATTATAAAGGAAACCTGTTCTAAATCGTTTCTAGGTTAGATAGTCGTTCAAGACACCATAAAAAGAAAGGGATTTTTGTAGGGTCAAAAGTTGTGAGTTTATAAGATGAAACCAGGGTTAATGGTACTAGAGACGGGACCTGAAAATGATATCGTCTAATGATTGACTAGAAACATTATGGTCCTCGATCTATTATATGGGAATGAAATTACGTATTACATAGGTGTTCATTATATATGTATGCATACATACATATTCCCGAAAGGACCATTGAGTTGACCATTTCTTAGGAGGACATTCCGTCCTCTGGGATCCAACCCTTCTAAGGGACCTCATCCCTATCCAATGGGTGAGGTCATAAGAACCTAAAGAGACCACCGAGTCTGTCATTTCTTAAGTGGACGTCACACCCTCTGGACCCAAGGGACCTCCTCGTACCGTTGGGTGAGGTCATAAGAACGGACCTCTTAGGGGTACCTGTCTCCTCAGACTGTCCGACTTCAGGTACCCAGTGTCTCAGTCTGCACTGATTCGTTGATTCGTGTCGTGTCGTACAATATATATACTTATTTGATCAAGACATATACGTGTATATTGTAAGAATGCATAAGTGGTGGATCGTAATCGTTATGGTGGCTGCGGAACCGCAGAGAAGGGATCAGAGTAGAAAAACGGAGAGTGGTTTACAAGGTCCAGGACTACCGTTGGTGTGTACGGAGTCGACAAAACAGAGTGGTGTGTGTGTAGTGTTAGACCTATGTATCGATCCAGACAAATAATGTAAAAAGAGAGTTAAAAATACTTAAATAAAATTTAAAAAAATAAAATAAAATTTAATATATTTTATAAACGGACTAATTTTTTAGTTGGATACTTCATTATAGATAGGGTTCTTCAGATCGACCACAAAAACGGGAGAGGTTTGAAGAGTGAGGGTAAGGGATGTCGATTACAATATATGTACGACGAACGTATCATTGATAAAGAAACTTTAAATAACTCTAATACAAACATTGTTATAAACACTTACAAGGTACATGTGACCTTTCTCTATATTAAAAATAATACTATCAAACGTCAAACTATGTATAAACATGAAAAATTAAGTGACATAGAAATCGAAAAAATAAAAACGATAAAAAACAGGTAAACGAGACAGAACTTAACCCTTTCCAAATAGTTTTAGAAGAGGAAATATATATATAAAGAGATAAGGAGTAACGTTGAAGACATGTCAGACGAAAAATTTTCAATAATAACCTATATATTTATAATCAATGAAAATCGGAAATCCTGATATTTCTAATTTCGTCCTTTTTATGATAGGTGTAAAGTGTCTATTTTACTGACCAAAAATCTTTCGCAACTACCAAAAGGTATAATATGTTGATAATTTACAAGATTGATCTTTACCAGAGAGAAAACAAAGACGACCTGTCTAATAGAAATAAGTCACGATTTACTCACTTATAACGGGATTAAAAGTCGACGGAAATTGTCTCTTTATCAGTGACTCGACATAACAAGTTAATGGGAAACTGTAGTAACATTTTTACATTATAACAACTAACATGTTTTCATTTTTGTTTCATCGTAGTTACTTTATTGACACTTACTTTTTTCAGGTATGTGTAGCGATATCTTAACACTGTATAAAAACTTCTAGATATCGATTGTCTCCTCTTCCGTTACCGTGGGGAGAGGTGATGAGAACGGACCTTTTAGGGTACCTCCCTCCTTGGACCATCCGACGTCAGGTACCCCAGCGATCCTCAGCCCGTGCTGACTTGTTGAAGTGAAAGTGAAAAGTGAAAGTACGTAACCTCTTCCGTTACCGTTGGGAGGGGTCACAAGGGTGGATCTCTTAGGGTCCCTGCCCCCTCGGACTACCCGACGGCAGAGACCCCAGCGTGTCTCATCGTGTGCTGACTTCGCTGAATCGTCGTCGTCGTCGTCGTATCGATTGTCTCCCGAAGGGACCATCGACTCGACCATTTCTTAGACGGACGTAACGTCCTCGGGTGAAGTTAAGAACCCAACCCTTCAAGAGGACCTCTTCCTTATCCGATGGGTGAGGTCATAAGAAACCGAAGGGACAACCGAGTTTGCCATTTCTTAGACGGACGTTACGGCCTCTGGACCCAAGTTAGGGACCCAACCCTTCTAGGGGACCTTCTCTCGTACCGTTAGGTGAGGTCATAGGAACGGACCTCTTAGGGGCACCTGTCTCCTTGGACCGACCGACATCAGGTACCCCAGTGTTTCTCAGCCTGTGCTGACTCACTGATTCATGTCGTGTGTCGTGTACCGATTGTCCTTTCTTTCACTTTCAGCGAGTTAGTACAGTCTGAGAAACGCTGGGGTACCTGAAATCAGGTACCTTACGAGGTCCGGTCTTATGACCTCACCCATCGGTAAGGGAAGAGGTCCTTGTCCTCTTTGTTTGTATAGTTTTATACAAAAACTATATAATAGTTTTTTATCGTTTGTCCTCTTTGTATAGTTTTCTTCTTTATTTAGTTAGTCATTCATGTGTTAGTCTATACACACGGGCTCACACACATACACACATGGGGTTCTAAATGTGTTCTCAAAAATGAGGGTCTACTTTATATTTATTGAACACACTCTTTATTTAGGACTAGTTTTCAGGGACCTGAAACTAACAAGCATATTAACGGTAGTATTCTGAAAAGAAGTGGGTAATCGGGATTCCTATTCTATAAGGTTATCGATTAAAAGATGAGGTTGTCAATATTTCAACTTTAACTAATTTATACAAGGGTAAGGATCTTCTTTTGTATCCCGCTTTAAGGAATTGTGACCAGAACCGTTAATAGAAAGCCTAGAGTCCGGTTTCTGTATCTGTTGTTTTCGTTTTATTTGTTCATCCCGATGTAGTTTGATTTTTAGGAGAGGGGTCGTTTCCTTTGGTAGTCTTTTTATTTTCCCTTTGGATGTTGTGTTACCCATTTTATAAAAGTTTAACATAATACATACACACATTGAATAGAATGATTCGTAATATAAAAGATCACGGTAGGTACAACTATATTTACCGTTATAAAAATACCGACTAATTATAAAGTCTGTCTCTTGCTATTTATGATATACTGTAGTCAATATACTCTTTAGATTTTTTATTAGATCTACTTTGAAACACCTTTTGTCTTTGTCTGAGTGTCTGTATCTTTTGTTTAATGTCAATGGTTTGTCCTTTTACTCCATGTCTCCTGTTTAATCCTCATACCCTAATTGTATATATTCGATGATATGTATTTTATCCATTCGTTGTTCATAAATGACATATCGTGTCTCTTAATATGGTTTACAGAATATTATCGCATATTTCCTTATATAAGACACTTTTTTTTTTCTTAGTGAGACGACATGTAAACTTTGATTGTGTTATAATAAATAATGTTATTAATAAAATTAATAAGGAGTTAATTTTTTACTTGAATTTTTTCTTTCTATTTTAAAAGAAATATTATATGAGTGTTTGACTTTTATATTGCACTGTTTGTCTAAACTTATTTCTTTTTCGTTGTTTCTACATCACCTCTATTAAACTCTCATTTAATCAGGGTAAAGAGACATTCCTATACTTTAGTGTTCCTCTAAAGTATTTGGTCTTATGTATTACTAAACTAACTTTTTTCTCCATTTTTAATTGTTCTTTCTTTCTATTCTTTTTAAATTAGTGTATAGATGTTTCTTACGTCAAACCTAAGTTGTCTTTTTAATGTTATTCTTTATATTGAACTGATTATTTAAAATTTTCAATATAGACTCGTTATTTATTATTAAAAGGATGACGGTCTTATTTTCCCTTTCTTTCTACCTACCCTTTTAAATCATCGTTTCTATTATTTACTGATGTCATAAAAAGAAAATAATTTTTCTTGATTTATAGTCACTCATTTATTTCGTAATTCATCAAATTTAGATCGTACAAAGTCTTTTTATACCTAGACAGAAATCGTATATCAAGTTTGTAAACTCAAAATGTGTTTCATAGAGTTTGGACAATAAAAGATTCTACTCAATTCGAAAACATTTTCCATCGGTATTATAGGAGTCTAATTGTTATTAAAATTTTCGTCAATTTTACTCTTTATACCTTTCCTACGTATAAAGGTGAAAAGATTCCTAAATTTAATTTCCTACCTGTTTACGGACAAGCGCATATAAAACGTATAACGAAGACGAGGGTTCTTCTCTCTGAACTAAGAAAGAGTATAAGTCTCGGATACCTAAAAAAAGAAACTAATCTTTTGCAGACCCTTAATCTCCTATAAGTGTCTTGAGATACTAATATTTGTCTTCTTTCTTTTTAGATGTTTTCTAGGGTACCATAGAGTAACACATCTCTATGATCTTCCTCGATACGAGTCGCTATGGGACCCCTGGAGGACGACCGTAGTAGAGAGTCCTGGAGTAGAAAATACAGGAGAGTCTCTTTCTGAGTTAAGTCACAACCACGAATTTTTCATCATATTTTAAGTGGGTTCTTTTGTCAGTCTCTAACTTTATCTTAGGTGTCTTTACAGGTAAAGTATGGGTCGACAATCCTTTCTTCTGACTCTTAGTGACAGTATGTTTTGGCTTGAGACTACACGTCGAACCTAGAGACCCAGAGTGAGACGACCTGAGTGACCGCACAGGTGAATGGATGTCAAGGGGTAGAGGTCTTGTTTGAGTAGGAGCCAGAGCTCCATTCCTCCTTCTACGACTTCCGTAGTTCAGAGACGTCTTGGTTTCAAATAGGACCCTCTTCCCGACACAGAAATAAAAAATGTTAGGTGTCAGATAAATCCTCTTCTCTAAAAAGAAATAGAAAGAAGAGTACTTAAGAGTGAGAGTCTTTAGAACGATGATCCGTGAATGGCTCCACCAGTCAAACACACGATTTTCCGTGTTCTTTAGTTTTCTGGATAACAGAGAGTTTGAGCGATGGGGAAAAGTTGATATTCTTAGAAGGACACAAGAATGGAAAGTAGGGACGATGTATCCACAAGAGAAGGACAAAGTGGAAAAGGTGTGAGAGACCCACTAAGGGTGACTTGAGTATCCTTTTATGGATCCTGTGTTCTGTCTCGAAGAACATTGCATGATCCGTAGTAGACCCTCCACCCTTCTCAGGTTCGTGTCCTCACGATCACACTCCACACACCTGTGAAGGACGAGGTCATGGATCATAAGTCCGACGACGGTGTAACGTGTAGACGAGAGTACCCATTCTTACTTTTTCTCTTGTCCTACACATAACTCCCAGACAAGGATAAAGATGACCTTCCCCTTGTTGATAGTGACTGCGGAGAGAGAATATGGTCCACCAGTGTGGATCACAATGAGGGAGAAGCACCAGTGTCCTAGAGGGGTAGGGTTTCTATGGTACTTCGACCTGGACGTAGTGGACACAGAAGGTCTAAAGTATGATACGAAAATTTTCCTAATAATCGAATCCTCACAAACTCACGTCCAAACACTGTCACGGACACTCATACTCTCCTTAGATAAGCAAAGACGTACATAAGTCAGTGAGTATATGATTAAGTCAGCCATTTGTAAAGGATTTTTAAATGATATATGACCCACTACGTCAATATACCGAACTCTAACCTAAAAATGTGACTTCTTTGTATTTTGGATCGGACCCTCTGTCCGAACATTTGTTTATTAATACATATTTAATTACTCTTGAAATTTTTATGTACATTAATATATGTATATAGTTTTGAGTAGTTTAAAATGTGTACTTTATACGTGTCAAGCAATGTTCATTTGAATGTCACTACTTCGTCACTTTTTTCACGAATAGTCTTTAGTGACCCTTTACTTTAGTCATCACCTAATAAAACCGATGACTCCACCGTCAAATAGTTACTAAGAGACACATAAGGGAAAGGTAACATAGTTACCTTTTCTATAAGGAGTAAAACAAAATCGTTAAGGAGTTTAATAAAGGACTGAGACGGAAGGACCAGGGAGTTCCGGTTATATAATATGTCAACCAAGTCCGACCTAGGTAACGTAAAGGTAGACCTATAAATACTTATCTCTGGAGTGACATTGGTACACCAGAAACTCAGGATGAATCGTCCAGTACTCGTCCACCAGGTCAGTGTTGACTAGTCCGGTGTAAACAGGATATAACGGTCAATCTACACACCAAAATAGAAACTTTTGTTTGGGAACATACGACCGTCAGAAGTTGAAGTGGGCGGGGGTGGGGGGCGGGGTAGGGTTCTTCAGGGACGGTCCATCGACTGAAAGAAGGGACTGTAGAAGTAACATTTCCCGTGAAGACCCTGATCATGAAGTCGGAAAGGGACCTTATAGTCTGAGGTCGGGACTAAGGATCTGTAAACGGGTACTGGGACGATGGAAGGGATTCAGAAAGATTTGAGAAAGGGGTCCTCGAACCTAAGTCGTCCAATAAGGAACGAACAAGGACTCCATTTCGATATCTGAAACGGATCACAAAGAACGGACCGACGTCTCGTAACTTGGTCACGGACTACGTGGAGAGGCTGACTACCCTAAAGACTATGTAGACGTCGTACTTCCTCGAGTTTGTACCAATACGGTCTATTCTGTGACGTTGAGACATCCGTCGACAACACCGACGTGAGTCAGTGGTGTTTTCCGGGAGGGATAAAGGGTTCACGCACCACGACGGAGTCAGACTTGACCAGAGGTGACAGGACGGAGAGAGTACGTCTTCAGACTAGTACGGAATGAGAACTCGTGAAGGTAATTTGGAACTAAGAGACTAGGTCACTTCTTAAATCCTGTATTAGTCCTGACACCTAATATTTTAGTATATTTTACCAGAGTATTTTAAATGAAAGATGAACCTTCCTACTATTCCGTAGAGAACCTTAGTGTTTCCTTTTTAATTAATAAACAAGACGAAGAATTACTTTATTTTCACTTGCAGACGACTGATTTTTCATTTGATGTTTTTTATTTTTGGACCCAAGAGATGATTTACGTCTTTTGAAATATTAAAAGTGTAGGTGTATTATACAATCACAAGAAAAATTTGTCGAAGTCATCTTTATAACACCACCTTTAAAAATCTGTAAGTACAGTTTATAAATATTCCTAAAAAATTTTAGTTTTTGTAAAAAATAAGGTCATTCTAGAAATAAAAGTCGTAGACTACGAGTTTACATCAGTCTAAAAATATCGAGATAACTACGAATAACACATCTGTCCTTATTTGTAGGTACCCATGTTTTTTGGTTTGGATAGACTGACTTAAGTAGAACGACCCGGAAAGACGTCTAGTTGTCTGGGTCTAACACGATAAACACTATAAAGAGTAGTAGATGGACGACTGACATAAACCCTTAGACGAGTAGTATGACAATTAAGTATAACTGAGAGCTGACGTATGTGGTTACATAAAGAAGGAATTTTTGGACAGCAAATCACTAGAGGAAAAGAGATGTTGTTAACAGGGGGTCTACGATAAGGTAAACGACCATTGTTCTTTCTGGTAAAGGTTCAGACCCACGAGATAAGTCTACTAAAAAAAGGATCATCGTCCCACATGTCTTTCGAGGGACGATCGTCACTACAGGATGCTGGCGATACACCGACAGACGTTCGGCGAAGTGATGAGGTGGGAATACTGGGTCTCCTAAACACAAGTCGACAGGTATCCTAGAACCTGATCACCTCGTGAACACAGAGATCATCTATGTTGTAAATGAAATATAGAGAGTATGGTACCGGTCTTGTATTAATTAGTAATAAAAACACTTGGAGGACGTGAGAACTTCAACCGAAGTCTTCTTTGGATGTTTCGACTCTACCGGTAGAAACGGTACCCACACTATTAAGAGGAGCCAGGAGAGAGGGAATAGGAAAAGAGAATGACCTTATAATAGAGGTGACACTAAGTATATGCCCGTCCCCTCTCCTCTGAGTTCCAGAAAAGATGTACACCAAGGGTAGAGTAACAACAACAGAAGAAGATACCTAGTTGTTATAAATGGATATACGCAGGTTTAAGGTTCTTTTACTTACTCCCCCTATTCCACTAGAGTCACAAGATAAGTCAGTATTGTAGATACTACTTGGGTAAGTAAATACCGGATTCCTTGTTTCTACAATTCGTCCGTAAATCTTTTCATAAACCTTCTATCTCAGGGAATCTCGGTCACTAGAGACATAGCTGTACGGTAGTACCCCTACTTCTGTACAATTTCACTAAGTTGTAGACATTGTCGAAAGAGAGACTCACAGAGATCCGACTATGTAGTCATTCCGTGTATGTCCACGGGAACATGTAGATCTTACAAAGTTCAAACAGATAACGTAGAACTAGATCTAATAAGAAACATAAATATCTAATGAACGGAGTATTATCTGATAATAATAATAATACTCCGTTCATTTTATCTAGAAACGAAAATATAACACATTATATTATAATAGAACTAATATGTAATACAATATACTTATGAATTTTTATAACTTATCCTAGAAATAAATGTGACATGATTAGGTATAAGGTCTCTTCCGTTACCGTGGGGTGAGGCTGTGAGAACGGACCTTTTAGGGTACCTGCCGCCTCGGACCTCCCGAGGTCAGGTACCCCAGCGACTCCCAGTCTGTACTGACCCGCTGAAGTGAAAGTGAAAAGTAACAGTACATAACCTCTTCCTTTACCGTTGGGTGAGGTCACAAGAACGGACCTCTTAGGGTCCCTGTCGCCTCGGACCACCCGACGGAAGATACCCCAGCGTGTCTCAGCCTATACTGACTTCGCTGACGTCGTCGTCGTCGTCGTCGTTAGGTATAAGTGGGTCACTATAATGGAAAACTAAGATTTGAAGTGACGACCAACAGTCAGAGGAGGTTACGATTGTAGTTTATGTCAGAAGATGTGTAGAACCTCAGGATACGATCTGAGATTTTCAAGATCACTCTTCTATAATTACTGAAAAAATTGGGACTTTAAGACTATGACCTGAGAACCAAAAAATAAACAAAGTAAAGGACGTCAGAGTTTTGTGAGGATATCGGTTAAGTCGACCTGTACCACCGCAACAACCGAGTCTGTTATTACACACCCTGGAGTCTAAGGTCATTTATACTATGTAGAAGACATATAGTGCGTGACAAAGAGAGGTTCGTAGCAACGACCGATTCCCTTGATCTTACCTCTCCTTGTGACTGATGTAGTCTTGAGAGTCCAGGAAATGGACACTGTGGTTATATGGTGTCAACGAGGGGGAGTCTGTACGAGAGGGGAGAAGACGTCCAAACTGAACGGTTGTGGGTAGTCAGGAGAAAAAACCTTTCACCTTCTCTTAGTGACTGTATACTGTTCGTTAGGATCTTCCACTTCTGACGAGACTCCTACTTCCCCACGGAAACCAGAAAAAGATCGAGCCGAGATTGGGAGACATTCTCGTCTTCGTCGTAGTGACTGTCCGGACATCGAAGATGAGTTGAAGGTCGGACCGTGTGACGGGGAGGGAATCTTCTTTTCGGCGGCAGGAGAAGAGGGGACGGGACTTGAGATTTTTAGTCCTCAAGCTCGTTTGAGGGTCTCTACCATTTCCTGTCCTTTCTGACCACACGACATCAGGTACCTCAATGTTTTTCAGCCTGTACTGACTCACTGACTTGTTGTCGTTTCTAGATTGACGTTCAAAATTCACTTTAAAGAATTACGAAGTAACCATTCACACTCTTTAGGGTCAAGTGTAGGTACCGGGCAAAGTCCCGAACACTCGATACTTTGTATCAACCCCTGGTAGAGTTACGACGGGTAAACGAGAGTACCAACAGGTAAAGAGAACCGTCTCCAGGGTGCTGCGTTTGAGTAAGGTAAGGAAAAAGGAGGTAAAGGTTTGAATGTACATGGAGGACTGAGTGGGGGTGGATGGACGATACCTCGGCATACATCCCTAAGAACAGTATACTTCTACTCACGACGATTGCTATTGGTCTAGTAGGAAAGTGTTTCACTCATCTAATACCTTCGTGAATAGAAAATGACTCGTTAAAGGTGAACCTTAAGACGAGAGTGAAGTACTGGAAGAGAAATCCGTAGACGTTCCGCTAACACCCACTTCCTACCGTACTCGGTCCTTATCACTCTTCGGGAGTACTTTCAGTTTAAACGGTGTCACTGAAGACCGTTAAGGTCGAAGGTGCAGGTACCGGAAAATACTCATGGGTCACGACAAGTAATATACACTGTTCCAGGAACGACTTAACTTACGTAACACATCTTACTAGGATGTACCCTCTTATTTAGACACGTTATGATCTAAGTGGTACACGTATCTACATATAACAAAACTCTAATACACTTGGTCATACGTGGATATGTTCCTTTGTCTTAGGACGAGGTTTCTAATAAACTCTTTGATTCAATATTTGTTGTCGTTGATCAATTTGTACGACGACGGAGTGCTGGTAAGCATTCGAGTCAGGTAGTGAACGAGAAAAGAAAGGTAAATCATTTTACCTTCGACATCGTGTATTAACCTCACTAAGAACGTTTTCACCGGTACCCAGTGAGACTCAATATCTTTTGAGTTTGCCTTATTCTTTTATGTCTATGAATTTGTGCAAAAATTTTCTTTTGTGGGTGGAGACTGACCTACGGTCTGATAACTACTGACACGTCGGCTTCTATCTACTTAATCTCGTACACTCTTTGCTTGTTCGAGGACTTCAGTGTTAGACCCTTGATGAGTACAAAAGATCTCGTTTATCAAAAGGTTCAAAATTTTCTTTATTTAAAGGAAAGTAATACGATGTCCAACATACTGTCAATAAAAACATAATTCAGTTGGGTATATTATAACGAAAGTTATCGTGTCAAACTCGAATAAATGTGTTACTTATAGATTAACTAAATAATTAATTTATAAATAACTCTTAAGAAGATCCACGGCTTATATATTCTTGCTTGTCAAATTTTAAGGATAGGGACGACTTAAATGTAAAATCTTCTCCCACTATTTTCACTTATTTGTTATTTTGTGTATTATACAGACTACCATTATTCACGAAACTCTTTTATTTTCGTTCCTTTCCATCCAACGTCAAAATTCGTCCACCAGTTCTTTCTGGAAAGACTCTTCCACTATAAAGTAATTTTCTCTAGAATATAAAACGTCTTTAGTTGTAAACACGACACTGGTCTTCAAACTCTTCTTTCTTGGTTGGTTCTTCTCTAAATCTCTCCTCCCAAACCCCTTTTATATCTCAGAACCTAACCTTACTCAAAGAAACGTTATTCCTGTTTTTGTCTAGTCTTACAAACCTCCGATTGCTCACTGTCCCCCTCACGTTACTTGCTCCAGTATCTGTATTCGTCTCCTGTCTAACCTTCCCAGAAACCATCCGTCGGAAGAATCCCGACGGTATTGTTTAAAGGTGTTTGAGACACTGAATCTAGTCTCAAGATACTTATCTTTAAAGATACTTATCTTTAAGTATCAAGACCTTCGGTCTTCAGACTTCAGTTTCTATAGACGTCTAATACGAGAGAGTCTTCCGAGATCACCTCCTCTGAAGGAACCGAACACCTTGGTATTTAGGTTAGACACGGAAACATAAGTTTTACGGACAAGGAAGTAAAAGAAACAGAAGGAGAAAAGAATTTTTCCGTAGGAAGTGACCCTAATCCGAGACTCACGACTTCTTAACTACGAAAACTTGACACTACAACCTCTTTTGAGAACTCTCAGGGAACCTGATGTTCCTCTAGGTTGGTCAGGTAAGACTTCCTCTAGTCAGGACCCACAAGAAACCTTCCTTACTACGATTTCGACTTCGAGGTCATGAAACCGGTGGAGTACGCTTCTCAACTGAGTGACCTTTTCTGAGACTACGACCCTCCCTAACCCCCGTCTTCCTCTTCCCCTGCTGTCTCCTACTCTACCGATCTACCGTAGTGACTGAGCTACGTGTACTCAAACCTCCTTGAGACCCTCAACCACTACCTGTCCCTCCGGACCGCACGACGTTAAGTACCCCAGCGTTTCTCGACCTGTGCTGACTCGCTGACTTGACTTGACTTGACTCGAGTCCTACTAGAGTAGAACTCTATAGGACATTAATGAAGACGTTTCTTAAACAAGGTTTTTTCAGTGTAAGACTCTAAAGTTTATCTGTAGAAAAGTCAAGTCAAGTCAAGTCAAGTGCGAGTCACTACATGAGACGTATCTTCAATTTATTCGTCCCACTGTTATATGTCGGAACTGCATGAGGAAAAGGATAAACCTTGGTCAGACAACAAGGTACAGGTCAAGATTTACAACGAAGAACTGGACGTATATCCAAACAGTTCTCCGTCCAGTCCACCAGACCATAAGGGTAGAGAAAGTCTTAAAAGGTGTCAAATAACACTAGGTATGTCAGTTTCCGAAACCGTATCAGTTATTTCGTCTTTATCTACAAAAAGACCTTGAGAGAACGACAAAGGTACTAGGTCACCTACAACCGTTAAACTAGAGACCAAGGAGACGGAAAAGATTTTAGTCGAACTTGTAGTCCTTCAAGTGCCAAGTGCATAACGACTTCGGATCGAATCTCTTAAAACTCGTAATGAAATGATCGTACACTCTACTCATGTTAACACACCATCAAACTCGTAAGAAACCCTAACGGAAAGAAACCCTAAGTTACTTTTGACTGGAAAAGGTCAGGACACCGGTGACGACTCAAAAGGTGTAAACGACCGTATAACTCACGTCGTGATACTGTCGTAGTAGAAAGTCCTAGACTTTATCGAGATGACGTTAAGGTAGTGGAGGTGATCGAAACAAGCATCACGACGAAAGATTCCGGGTGAACTGAAGTGTAAGGTCCTACAGACCGAGATCCACTCATTAGTATGGTAGCACTAATAGACCCAGTACTTCTAGAAAAAACATATCAAGAAGACACATAAGAACGGTGGACAAGAATTATAGAAGACGAAGACAATCCAGGTATGGTAAAGACAGGAAATAGCTCAGGTAGAAACGTACTTTACAAAGGAACCATAGAGATTAAGAGAACTTCTCTAGAGATCAGAAAGGGTAAGACAACAAAGGGAGATAAAGAAACGTAACTAGTGACTCCTTCCGAAAGAATAGAGAAGAACGATAAGATACCTTCAGACGTAAGTCTACGAATATAGAAAGGAAAAGAGGAAACGAAAAGTAAAGAAAAGAAAAGTGTCGATAAACATTCCGGAGGAGTATGTCAGTAAAACGGAAAAACGTAAAGAAAAGGTACCCCTACCAGAACTAGGGACAGAGGACATGTTACAGTGTTTGGAGTCAGGTTCAAATAGTCCGTGAGATAGATAGTCTAGATCCGGGAATTTAAATAAAGAGTGAAGGTGACATATTAGTATTCCCTAAACTAAATCCAGTGTGGACTTACCAGATCACCAAAAGGGATGAAAAAAATTAAATTCAAAATTAAACCGTTATTCCTCAAGTACTAGACTCGGTGTCAGTCGAGGACCTGAACAAAAACAACTGACATATCTCGAAGAGGTAGAAAACGACGTCTCTTATATTAGTTAGACTAAAACCACAACTGGTAGACCACTACAGGTACACATCTCAGAAGAGAACACAACAACCTTCTCCCACAAACGATACTGGTCACGTAAAAGAACTGTTTTGAGATAATCAGAAACGGGACGAAGTAAGGTATAAGGTTCCGGTTTAAACGGATAATGAGGTCCACAAAGAACTGAAGGATGAAAACGTAAGATCAGGGGATATTACTTTTCCTGTAGAAAAAACCCACAATCAAGATTTTCCAGAACATCCAGAAGTATCTTGGTAAGTTTAAGTCGAAGAAGTCGTAATGACCAACCCCGTATCTGAACCTAATGACACTATAACTTACCAAACGGAACCTTTGCTTGTCTCTAGTAAGACAACAAAAACTCTAACGTAGGTTTATGACGTAAAACCTGACAAAACAACTGGTACTACCGATGAGGTAAAGAAGACTCCCTAAGGACGGGCGTCATCATCTATATTACCAGTAGACTCAATTTAAGTGGGTCAGGTCAGGGAAAATCAAGAGACTAAGGATCTTACAGCTACAAGTGAGAACGGTAGAGAACAAACTGGTGAAAGTTAAACGGAACTAAGTACCTGGACTGTAAGGTCCAAGGTACGTTATAACGAGAATTGTCGTAACCTGGAACGAAGATAGTTGTCAGTGTAGGTGTTCACCCATAACAAAAACGAAACCGAGGTAGGGAAGTAAGAAAGACCTCAATAAAGAGGTGACTAGAGGTCATCGTATAACCCGTGGATGACTGGACCCCTCAAGGAGAAAGTCATAGGATAGTAAAACGGAAAAGTATCACAAGTCTGTAGAAAATCCCACTGTGTTAAGTTAAGAAATGTTGGAACCTTCAGGACTTTTTTCTCCAACTAAAATACAAGTTATCTTTCGGTGGGGTTATACGAAAAATTTCCAGGGAAACTCGTTATATATCTCTGACCTAACATTCACCTGTTCCTATCTTCGTTCTTTTCGTTAGCCATTCTGACTCGAAACGATACCATTGGGTCCTCTCTTTACTACCAGAAGAGATCTGAACATCGTTACCTCTCCATCTTCTCTAACATCCTGAATCCTCATCTATTCTTTATCTCTAATTTTTTTTTTCTTACGTTATAGAGACGACTCCGAAACTCGTTTAGACACATACTACTTCTCCTAAGTTTCGTCTCCCTCAAAGCAACCTTTTAACTCTTAAGAGGAAACCTGAACAAATATATCAGGACATAGTATACAAATCAAGAGTTTGTCAGAAGACATAAACTCATCAATATTATTTCGAAAGTAAATTTGTCAGTACTGTAGAATTTAACGTAGAACATGGAGATCAAAAAAAGGGGGTAATCACCTTTTATTAATTTCGTAAGAATCATATCAACGTCTGTCCCTAAGACTTTAGAGGACCGTGAAAATTGAACCCTCCATAGTGGTTCTATTACGTCGTATGTGTAAACAGTCGACATAAAATATACTCACTATGGTAGTCATAACTTTTGATAAAATTTTTAAGGCTGTCTTGAACCTCTGGAGTCTCAAGGAGCCTGACTAGACTTTTTGTCATCACTTCTTTAAGTGTAGTCCATTCTAAGTCCATAAAGACAAACACTAATGGTATTTTTTACGGGGTCCCATAGACAGTAACATCTTTCAAATTTTTTATATATTTATCATTTTCACGTCCAACAAGGTCCCTTACGGGATAAATGTCATCGAGAATTCTACAATCCAGATTTTTGAAGTAACTTACTTTTAGGAGGTCTCTTCAAACCTTAAAATTGTTTTTCCGTGTGGAACCGAACTATATCTCATTCTGTATTTCGGGTCCATTACAGGTTTGGATGTCTTATGAAACATTTGACGTCACCTCCAACTGACAACCCTGTACCTAATCGTCTGACTTCTTTGGTACCGAAAGAAGTAAGTAATCGAATAGAGAAGTAGTGATTAGGGTGACAGAACACAAACAGAGTTCCTGGGTAGTAGGTCCACTCTCATCCATCCCATTGATACCTCGTAACTAAGAGAATCCCTGAAACTTTAGAGTTCAGATAAGAAACCTTAACCCGAAACGGGAAGTGAGAGGACAAGGAGAGAGAAAAGTTGGACCAAAGATCTCTCTTATGAACGAGTAGAAAACGACGAAGAGGACTTGTTTCCGGAGTACTTAGGAAAAGGTGTTGAGGTTCCTCCTCCTAATTCGATAATTGGTCCCTATGATCTCACTGACGTTCCAACACCTATGGGTGACGGAGAGAAAAACGTAGTTTTCGATTAAACGGTCTAAGAGGAGACGGATAACGAGAGAGTCACGAGAGGAGAGTCTCTGACGAAGGAGGAAGGAAAATTGGTGAATCCAAACTTGTGACCCTCCTTCCTTCTGGTCCTACCTTGGACTTGAAGGACAGGACCGTCCTAGAACAACACAAACCTCCAGGGACTTACCGGTGCGTTCCGATGCACCCAGACAAGTAAACACACACGACTGTATGTGTCTAGAACCATAGAACAGGAAATAGTGTGACTTGAACAGGATGCTATCGTTTTCTCTCTCTAAAATTCTTTATAAATACCAATTTAATACGGTTTAAGGAATCTGTAACTTTTACTATACCCTACTCTTTTTCCAGTAACTTACCTGTTTTCTCATATAAACTAAAGTTATGTTAGTATTTTAAATTTTTTCTCTGACTTTAACTTCTCAGTTACTATACTATTTTTTTTATCTTCATTACCCATTACTCATTGACTACTTAAATCCTTATCTTCAGTCTATTGTTGTTCCTTATCATACTACTTCCTTCCAATACGACGAAGAGAAAAAAAAGGGATCTCCTTTTTCAATTCCATCAATTTTAAGTGAGGTCATAAGAACGGACCTCTTAAGGTTCCTGTCTCTTCGAGTCACCCGACATCAAGTACCTCAGTGTTTCTCAGTCTATGTTGACTCACTGATTAAGTGTGTGTGTGTGTGTGTGTGTGTGTGTGTTGACAAAAAGACAAAATTTCAACCCTCTTACCGTAACTTTGTACATATTATAGTATATACTTTACTCAGTGGTCGGGTCCAAGTTACGTACTATGACCTACGAACCCCGACCACGTGACGTTGTTGGGTTTCCCTACCATGCCCCTCCCCCCTCCCTCCTCCCTCCCCCCAAGTCCTACCCCTTGTGCACATACGGATACCGTCTAAGTACAACTACATACCGTTTTGGTTACGTTATAACATTTCATTAATTGGAGGTTAATTTTATTTATTTAAATATAATTTTTCTTTTTATTTATTTTCAATGAGTTGATAGAATTCCGAGTGATAAATACTTTTTACTAACCTACTATAATGGTTTCTCATTCCAGTAAGATTTCTTCCTTACCCTATTACTGATAGTTCTCAAATTACGTCCTGAAGAGTTACTTTTCGGTGAACTTCTTTGTTATAAATATGACCAGGTCTTATATTTCAGTCTCCTATCCTTCTTCGTTCTCTACTCTCACTTCTCCATTCGTCCGTGGTCTATTGTTTCCTAACTCACTTTCTAATGACTAAAAGACGTATGTTTTATTAAACAAAAATAATTTCTATATTTTAGTGTATTTTTACCTTTCTTTTTAGGGTAGTGGGTCTTTCTGTGTACGTACTTGTGGAACCGATCCGTTTAAAAATTTACTCTTATAAAATTTTATATTTTATAAAAATATTAAGTGTGAAGTAGAATTTATAAAACGTTTGAAAACTATAATTTATTAAAATGTCAAAAAGTCCCCGACGTATCATAAGGTAGTAAACCTACAAGATATAAACTAAAAAACTCTAAAGAAGAAAATTTCACAACATCAATATTATAACATTATTTTAGGAGTGTCTAAATAAAATAGGTATAACAAAAAACTGTTTTATAATGATATAAATAAGTACTGTTTTATCATTCAGACTTAAATGAAATAGTTTCATATGACGAGCAAAATTACGTAAAAGATATACAACTGTTTAATGGGTAGTACGTCCAAAATTATAAAAATAAAGGGTTTTTTGTTCTTGAAGTAATAGTAACTTATGATGTTTAAAATTTTTAAGTACGGTTACACTACCAGTCTTTTCTGTAGATTAAAATTAAACAGAAAAGAACATAACTCTAACTTTAAATGATTAATACTTAACAGTTAAGTACATATATGGAAAAGGGATATTATAAATATTAAATAAAAGACTAATATTAATCTGAAAAATATGATTAATATTTAAATTATAGTTCCTATAATTAGGAACTAGAGGATGTAAACGATTTCAATTAAAAAGGTACAACAACAAATGAAAGTCAAAAACAAAATACTTACATAATTTTCTAAAAGGGGTCGAAATGACTCCAAATTAACTGTTTATTTTTAACGTATATAAATTCCATGTGTTACACTCCACAACTACACACTACATATGTAGCACTTTACTAATGGTTTTAGTTCAATTAATTATATAGACAGAGAAGTGTCAATGAAAAACTCCCCTCTTTTTAATTTTAGATCAGAGTCGTTTATTCAAATATTATGTAATAATTGACATCAGTGACCACGATATACGGTCTAGAAGTCTTGAATAAGTAGGACGGACTGACTTTGAAAATGGGAAAATAGTTGTAAAAGGGTAAAAGGGATGAACGGTCAGGGACCATTGGTGGTAAGATGAGAGACGAAGATACTCTAGTTAAAAAGTCTACGACGTATATTTAATCTAGTATTTCATGAACAGAAAAACAGAGACCAAATAAAGTTAATCGTATTACAGGTAGTCCAAGTAGGTTCAACAGTGTCTGTCGTTTTAAAGAAAGGGGAAATTCTGACTTATTATAAGGTAACGTATACACACACCCCCAGACATAGTGTTAAAGAAATAGGTTAGTGGGTACTTGTCTAAGAATCCAAGAAAGGTATTAGAACCGATAACACTTATTACGACGTTACTTGAACCCTCACGTTTACAGAGGGACTCTCTGTTTAAAGTGAAGAAAACTAGTATATAGGTCTTCACCCTGGGGACCTAGTGAACCATCAAGATAAAAATTAAAACTCCCCTTTAAGGTATGACAAAAAGTTTATCGAAGGATGGTTGACACATTCACCGGGGAGAGGAGGAAGACAGTTTTACACACATCAAGAGGATTATCCACACTCTAATAAACAGTAACACAAAAATAAATGTAAAGGGACTAATAATCACTATAACTTGGAGAAAAGTATAGGGACAACCGGTAAACGTACGGAAGAAAACTCTTTATAGATAAGTCAAGAGAGTAAAATTTTAGTCCAATACATAAAAGAACGATAACACGACAAACTTACTTACACATCTCTAATTTTAACTTCATTTTATTCAACAAAAAAAAAATATCAAACGTGAAAACAACATTACGAGTCTTTCAATAAGATGATGTACTCTAGTTACCTATTAATGGAATAAAAATTTACAAATTCCAATAAAGATACACACATAGGTACACATTACTTGTCTGTTTATAGGAAGTGGGAAGACCTTACCAAAGAAACATTACTTACTTCACCTGTGTAAAGTAAACAAACAGTTGAGATCCGTATGGAGTCTCTATGATACCCAAGTCAACGTCTGGTGACGTTATTTCACTCATAACGTTATTTCACAGTACACTCTAAAAACCGAAGGATCGTGTATATTATTTTCAATATAAATGTGATTTATATGATTTCTGATAATTCACACGTTACTGTAATACAGATTTTTTTGTTACATGTACGGAATTAAATTTTTATGAAATAACGATTTTTACGTTTGGTAATAGACTCAGAAATCGTTCAATATTAGAAAAACGACCACCTCCCAAACTTTATAACACTCTTAATGGTTTTGTATTATATCTATGTGATTCACGTTTTTACGAAAACCCTTTTTTACCACGTTTAACTGAACGAGTTGAGTCTTAACGGTGTTTAGAAGTTAAATAATTTTTTTTACGTTATAGACGTTTCGTGTCATTTCACTTCCCGTCATTTTTTTCATACGGACACCAGTTAATAAGGTCGTACTAACGACTTATTATACACGAAATGACTGAATGGTCTTCGTAAATGTGTTAAGAACGTGTCGGAAACTTCCAAGACAAAAATAAGACTAGGTCACTATATAGAAAGTCAAAAATGTAATAAGATTATAATAAAAGTAACAATGTTAAACATAACGAACATGACATAATAGTAGCATTAAGTAAGTTCAAAGAGTAAAATTTATCAAATTTAGAAGAAAAAATGAATCTTTTACGTCCGATGTAACATGTTCAGTTTGTTATGTCTAACCGAATTTTCCATTTTCACACGAGAGTCAGTGAACGGGACGAGGGAGTTCTTAAGACGAAAGACCCCTATTAGTGGCAATTGTCTTATTAAAGATAACTAGATGTTTAGTACATATGTTTGATAAGAAGATATCGTGCTATCTGAAACATTCTTAGGAATTTATGCCAACAAAAATAAAAAATACGAACTGACAACTCTTTTTCGATCCAAGACTACAATCTGAATATACTGTTACTAAAGAAAAAATCTGAAAGTCATTATTTCCTCGAAAATTTATCGATATTCATATAAAATAATACAGTTTGAGATTATTTAATCTACAAATTTAATAGTTTTGACTAATTACACAAACTTAGGATAATAATCCATAAACTGTAAAATAAATGATAAGAGAAGTGAAAGTATATACAAACCTTTAAAGGTATCATTCTGAAAGTTTTTCTCTCTTTTTGTACTGATTTAGTTTGATAATTCAAACAGAAACGGGAAGTAAGGTATATGGATCTTCGGAGAGTAGTAGGGGATAGTATAAACCGGAATTGCAACTTAAGACGATCGTTGTGTCTAGGTCAAGGTTTCCTACTAGTTTCCCTTTTTCTTCCTTTTCACATTTTTGTCCCTCTTCTTCGTAAAAGGAGTGAGTCTGGATCGTCGGTACACAATGATACGAAACAGGAATTAAAAGGATTAGAAAGTCAATGAAGATCTAATGTTAGGGTAATGACATTACCCTATAGTATATTATAATACCCGATCGAAACGAATGACAGAATTAAAGAAATTTACGAAACATACAATAAATTACAAATGTATTCGTGATATTCTATACATAATAATTAGAGTAGTAAAACGTCTACTCCTTTCGTTCCGTGTCTTTTCGGTTCTTTAAACGATAACCAGTGTGTACTTGGTCTTTTTGATCCTAAAGTTGGGACATCAAATCGATATCTCGGGGTTGACGGGTAGTCACTCAATACGACAGAGGACTGTTTACCGTCGTCGGGTACTCGTCAACTGAGAGTGATATCCTCTTTACTGACACCTTTGTGTGTATATGGTGTTTATATGCACATATATGTCTGTGTGTGTGGGTAAGTGTGAGCTAAGTTTTCTAATTTTACTACGTAGTGTATGTTTCAGACTGTTAAACGGATACATACATAAATACAATATGTCAATATATATTAACTAAATCATTCAGGAAATATATAATTCCTATTAAAATTTTAAGACAATTTCACAAACGTTTATAAAAGAGTCTAAATAAATAAAATTTAAAACAAATTTCACCGTAAGACTATAAGAATTTAACGGTCAAAACACCCGTAAAAAGAAATACTAAAGAAAGAGAAACGTACATGCACACACACACGAACAAATCCTTTCAAAAATGATGGGTTTCTAACTTATCTGGCTATCTATTTAGTTTTTTATCCATCTAATAGATTAATGTATCTTTTAATTTCACAAAAATTTTTAATCTATTAAGTTAACCCTAAATAATAACGAATATGCTGGTCAGGACCCACAAGTAACCTTCTTGACTACGATTTCGACTTCGAGGTCATGAAACCGGTGGAGTACGCTTCTCAACGGAGTGACCTTTTCTGGGACTACGACCCTCCCTAACCCCCGTCCTCCTCTTCCCCTACTGTCTCCTACTCTACCGACCTACCGTAGTGGCTGAACTACGTGTACTCAAACCCACTTGAGACCCGCAACCACTACCTGTCCCTCCGGACCTCACGACACTAAGTACCCCAGTGTTTCTCAGCCTATGCTGACTCGCTGACTTGAGTTGACTATGAATGTAATATACATATATATTTATACAAATATATTTGTATGCATACAATATAAGATTTCACTTATAGGTTAACAAGATATAGAAAATCTTCACTATGTGAATTCTACGGTGTAAAAAGTTAATATTTTAAAAGTATGTATGTCCTTTACAAAGACAAGATATTGTATAAATAAACAGTTTACGAAATACGGTCAAGTCATATATGTTATAATCATTCCTTCCTTTTAAAATAATATATAAAATACAGACCAACCCATACAAAGAAGATGAGGGAGTAAAAAGCAAAGGTATGGAGTAAAAGATGATATTTTAATACTTAGATCTTCTTTAATTTTTATTCAAATAATTTAAGGTAATGTTTTTAGAAGACACTTAAACCAACCTTAAAGTTGCTTAAATACCTACTTAAACCTACTTTACTTGTAGAAATGTTCTAATACAAGGTTCATTCAGCCTGTGTTGAATCGCTGACTGACTTAACTATGTATTTTAATTAGACGAATAAGTGAATAAGTTTATATTATAAAGTACCAAAAGAAGTGTATTCAGAAATTTACAAAGAATTGACGAGTGACAATTCAAATCGTTGACACTTCCCTAAGAAAAAAATTGATTTTAAAGATGAATAAAAAGTGAATGAGTCGAATGATTCGAACGAAACCTAGGGAAACGTAAAAAATTTCTACATGTTAATCTCTAGACGTTTATTAGAAATAGTCAAAAGAGTTATAAAAAGGAACTTAAGAGAGACAACAGGAAATCCGTACCGTGGAGTTTTACGAAATTTTATACAAGTTTATACGGACAATAAACACACGGATATTTATACTCAAACTCAATTGAGACCCTCAACCACTGCCTGTCCCTCCGGACCACACGACGTCAGGTACCCCAGTGTTTCTCAGTCTGTGATGAATCATTGAATTGACTTAACTATTTATCGAGACGGTATCACCTACTCGAGATTTTGGGAATTTTACCTCTTTCAGACACCTAAATAGAAGTTCCTCACCTCTCTTGACCCGATTTGGAATTGGAAGAGATGTTGGTCAAAAAGTCATTCTTTCCTTGTATTAACGTCCTATATCTTACCTACTGTTTCCGAATCTACTCGGTCAAACTTTTAAAGACTCAGGAACAAAGTAGTAGACATAAACCCCCTATTATTATTAATTGAGTACCTTAATTCTAAATTTTAATTTCCTATTTCTTTGTTATTACTGATCAGGGTTCTCTCACAGACTGTGTACTATTAATCACAATAAGAACGGTTTTCCGAAACACGTTTCTCTCTCTTTTCTCACAACTCCTGTCTTATCCCGTATAAATTTCCTGTGGTGTCTCATGTTACTGGTTTCTCCGTCGATAAAAATGACTACGTGGAGTCCCAGAAGAAGTGCAACTCTTGTTTACTGTCTACTTAAACAAATTCCCGGCCCTAATGTTTGTTGTTATAGAAGGAAATTGAAGGGAAAGGACCGAAGTCTCGTGAACAAATCCTAATGAAACATTTATATTTCTGTTTTTAAACGGAAGTGTTTACAACAGTCAAACGTCGTATTTTTAGATTGACCAAATTTCGTTGACCTCATACGAACAAAGGGTTTAAACACATGTTCTTTCCTACGTGACACTCGTCGAGAATTTTAGAAGAGTCTTGATACACATCAGGTCGGCTCCGAACCAGTGTATCATATAAGTTCTACTAACGACCGAGAGATCAAGATGACTTTCTAAGTTCCCGTCTCTTTTAGTCTTTACCTAAAGTTAACAGTCTTGATGGTTCGTTTTTCTCTTGAGAAAGAACATTGGATACCTTCGTCTATTCTCAACCTTCAGTTACCGGGTCAAAACATATAACTACCTATTTTATGAACAATGAGTATATCAAAAATTGACTAGCTATACACACACGAAAAAAAAGAACCACGACTGGATATTTCTTATAATTTATAAGTACCCTCTTCCTTTGGTTTGTATACACTGACTTAAACAGAAGGACCCGGAAAGTGTCCTAGGTGTGTGCGTTCAGGACGAGAAGAAGGAAAAAGACTAGTAGATGGACGACTGACACGACCCTTTAGACGAATAACAACACGAGTAAGTGTATCTAAGGTCCGAGGTATGTGGGTACATGAAAAAGGAATCTTTGAACAGGAAACGACTAGAAACAAAAAGATGATGATGTCAAGGGGTCCACGATCAGGTGAAGGACCATTTTTCCTTTTGGTAAAGTAAACGACCTACGAGTTGTGTCTATCGACAAAATGAAGACCAACCCACATGACTCACACGTGACGACCGCCACTACAGGATACTGGCCATACATCGACAGACGTTCGGGGACGCGATATGGTGGTAGTACTGTGTAACCCATACACGGGTCGACCGCTATCCTAGGACCCGGTCACCTCGTAAACACAGAGACCATCTGTGGTGTAAGTGCAACACAGACGGTATGGCTCCCTTGCTATAGTAATTGGTAAAAAAAACACTTGGAGGACGGGAGGACTTCGACCGAAGACGTCTGTGGATGTCCTGTCTTTACCGGTAGAAACGTTACCCACACCGGTAGGAGGATCGAGGACAGAGGGACTAGGACCAGAGGATGACCTTATAGTAGAGGTGACACTAGGTCTACGTTAGACCCCTCCCTGCCGAGTTCCGAAAGAGATGGACACCGAGGGTAGAGTGACAACAACAGGAGAAGATACCGAGTCGTTATAAACGGATGTACTCTGGCTTGAGGTTCTATTACTTACTTTCTCTATTTCACTAGAGACAAAAGATAAGTCGTCACTGTGGGTACGACTTGGGGTAGTAAATATCAGACTCCTTGTTCCTACAGTTTCCCCGAGAGTCCTCCCACTAACGTTTTATCAAAAAAACTTTCACCCTTAGAGACTAAAACTACTGTTAAAATCCCTACACCCCTCTTCACTGAAATAATATTTTTAAAAGGGTAAAAGTAAGGTAAGGACGTGAAGACAAAAGAAGAGAA
The DNA here is from genome assembly GCA_006410555.1 of Capra ibex. Taxonomy (NCBI): domain Eukaryota; kingdom Metazoa; phylum Chordata; class Mammalia; order Artiodactyla; family Bovidae; genus Capra; species Capra ibex. Next base: position 21,244,652 of record SJYO01033645.1, on the reverse strand, counting down.
TAAAAGAGTGTACAGAAGAGTTTATTCAAGTCGTATAACGGATTAGTTTCGTTCCTTGGAACTATCTGTGTCCTTTCATTGTATCTTTCCTTTTCTTCCCTCTTTTTATATCCTTCTTTCCCTTTCTCTTTTCTTTCCTTCCTTCCTTTGCTTTCCGACTACTTATTTGTCAGTGATGAGAAGTTCAGGTATGTTCGATTATTCCTTTAGTTTTGTTCATCTGTTGACATGTAGTTTTTTTGTTTCTTTGTTTGTTTTGATAGTGTTTATGTTCTTACATAAAGACCGTTTACCTAAGTAAAAGAAGTATGAACGTACGTAAGTAGTTTATATAAAACTTATGTCGTATATAAAGTCCACATAAAGACCTTCTACTCCGATATCTACATTTTTTACATTTCAGAACTACCACAATATAAAGATCGTATCGAATTTTAAGATTAAAATTATTATAGATTTTAAAATTTCCCTCTTATAAATTCCTTGTCGTTTACCGTCTTAAAAAGATTCTCATACATATACAATTCTTTTACTCGCTATTTCTACTTTCATTCTGTCTCAGATCTGACTCTTTATGAGAAAAAAACATGACTTCTTAAACGGGTCGTACATTAAGACTTTTACGACTTATACCCATTAAATATTCTGTCATCATCTATTACTCCTACTTCAATTCTTTTACTCTTGACACCGTGATGAAATACGGAACCATTCCGTAGATATTACATCTGTTATCAAAATATATAATACTGAATTTTACTAAGGATTCAGTAAAAAACTTTTATAACAAGTTATGTGTCACCTCATCCCTTTAACTAGAATCCCTAGAGGAAAACATTGCTCAGGGTTCACTAAGAATTCGTGTGATTTTTAACATGTGACGTAAAATCCATTACCTTACCGAAAACATCTTCGTTTAACACATTAATAAACGAATCATAGACTAAGTAGGTAATCCGACGTTTAAGGTGTCGCCATTTTTGACACTGACGAAACAACTAGAGATACAATAGTGAATATCATTTGATAGGTCCGTAACAATAACGAGTTCTTTATAGTAAAAGTTTACTTACCTATTTCGATCTCAAATTTTCTCTCTATACCCGACCTCTTTATCTAGAAGTTCAAATGACATTTATTAACGTTCACTTTAAACTGTATAGAGTCCTATACACGGTTTCCAAAATTAGTCTTTTGGTTCGAATACGTAACGTTAGAACTTCCTCAATATAATTTTACGTTTAAGAACCAGGATAATATCTGGTGTCCCCACCGTTTCTACCTCCGTTATGTCTACAAAACATTGTTATAGGGTTCCATTAAGACTTCGCGTTAGCACCAACTCTACACTACAAGTTCTTTCTATCACCCTTTCTTAGGTTCTGTCTTGGAACGTCAATGGTTGTAAAGTTCTACCTTCATATCGGTTAGTTCAGACTCCGTCGTTCTTAGTCTCTTTGTCTACCTCACAGTCTACACCACTTTCCTCACTGGTAGGTCCTTTCTAAAGAGTTTACTGAGTCTCAAAGTACATAATAACTATTTTCGGATATTAAACAGCCGAACCAGTAATGACTGGAACTGTTTCTAATAATGTCGTCTTATTAACTGACCTTTAGTATGTCTTAGTTAAACACTCCTCCGTTGAAAATTCAACTTTTGACTTCCTACTTTCTCAGTTGGTCTATTTCCACACTACCCCCTCACCATTTTCCGATCTTAGGAAAAGAAAAATGATTCTTTCGAAAAGAGTGGGAATTATATTGTTTTTATAAGATACAGTAGAAGGTCAAGTTCAAGATCAAAACTATGGAGTTTAGACCTAAATGGAAAACCACCCATAATTCAGTTTTCTGTGTCGATTCCGTTTCAGTTCTCTTCCTTCCTAAAGAACAAAAAGAACGGAAAAGACATAAGAAAACGAGGGAATTCTAGTAATTAATGACTCTGGACGAGTTCCCGATCGTTATACCGGTTTGAATCTCGTGTTTCACCAAATCCACTTTTTACCGAAGAAGGATACAGTTCTTTCGGTACGGACCAAGAGAAATATGTCACTAGGGGATGGAATAGACGAATGTCAAAAGGAAATACATTTTATTATGATAAACGAAATCGTATCATCAGTCGTTTGAAAGACATTTCCCCATCTTTGATTTATATAAATCCGAAACGTCCGGTATGACAGGGTAGTGTTGATGATAACAGCACCCTGTTGTTCAGTATCTGTTATGTTTTTACTTACACAAGGGTATTTTGAAGGGGTCCACACAAATGATAAGGGACAAGATTGTCTATTTAGAGTTTAGAGTCACCAAATTGTTCGTCTTCGAACAAAAAGTGAATGTGTTTAAGATCAACTCCCTACCTCACCTTCTACACATCCGGATCCAACTGTCTTCAAGACGATAAACGTCGAAAGTACCAATAGAACGTACAGTTATAGGTCTTTTTACTTCTAATTTTCCGAAAAGTAACCATCCAAAACACGGAATCTTCTTCGTGTGTAGTATAAGGTAACCAACTTCAAGTTAGTGTACCAGGGTGTATACGTGTCTTTGTTCTCCCTGTACTTAGACCCCACCCGTCGGACTGTAATCTGACACAAAATTGGTAATCTAGAAATTTTTTAGACCTCAAATAAAATCCTCTTATATATATATAAATAAATAATACTTAATTATACCATGATAAAAGGATTTATAAATCGGTAAAAAAAGATCATAGTACCAATGAGTAGAAAAGGGTAATTATAGTTTATATGGTATATCATATGATTTAAAGTTATACTTATAACGGACAAATAGTTGATGATGTGAAACAAGATAGAGTTAATGACAACAAAATCAACCATCCTGTATAGAGAATATATAGTAGACAAGATGTTAAAAGATGAAGAATCGAACAAGTTTAAGTGAAAAAATTTACTGTAATTTCAAAACTATCAATATTTAAACTTAAATATCCAATAAATCGTTTTTTGATTATATGACATGAATTTATTTTATCATTAAAAACATACATGCTTGTATCGTATAAGGAGATAAAGTAGTCACTTCTATACATGTACGGGAATGTACGTATGTGTAACGATAACATCTCTGATAAGAGATATGTATGGAGTTAAAAATACCTCTTCTTCGATACTGTGTGTGTATCGTCTCAGGTACGAGAGTGTCTTAAAAGTAAAACCTTTCACCTTTGTCTCTCACTCGTCCATTTGGTTCCACATTCTTTTAAAATGTATTACTATTTATGTTACTCTTTTTTATTTTGTGTCACACACTATTACGGAAAACTAAACCCACGTACGATGAAGTTACCCATTGGAAAGACCTTTCAATTCTAAAAATTCCACTCTATACTTACTGTTCTTCATCATTCTGTTCGTCTAAACTGTCTTTTTGTAGTGTCCGATCCTCTTATCGATGATTGACCGAGATTTCGTCTTTATTAAAACTTGACACATTACCTGTTGTTCTTCCAGTTTCCTCAATCTCACTTACATTCTCTCGCGTCAGAGTTTATACCTGACTGGCCATCCGTGTCGTTCTAGTACCCATAGGAGGAACTTTTCACTTTACGAGACTGTACAAATACTACCAGTTAGAATTTGGTAGTATTTATCAGATTCCTCCCTCTTTCCCTCTTTCGTCTAATATCTCCCTGTTCTTGCTTTTATTCTTTATCGATGACACCTTGTTATCGGGTGTCTTATACCACTGACCTGATTCTACGAAACTTCTCTCTGCCGTTGTTCACGGTGTAAACCTTACATAACATATCTACTTTGGTTGTCCTAAATGACCTCAGTTATTCGTTTTTCTCTTTTGTTACAGATAGTAAACAACATAATATTCACCATCGGGGTGTCGTATAAATTCGATGATCTCTTATTCGTACTCAAACATACACGTACACTCAGGAAAAGTCGTATTTATGTATAGACATCTGAGTGTGCAGTTTGTATGGAAAACGTTCACATTCCTATAAAGTTATATCGGAACTCTATTACCTTTTGATCAGAACAAACACACGAACAAATTCCTTTACCGTTGGGTGAGGTCATAAGAACGGACCTCTTAGGATACCTACCTCCTCGAACCATCCGATGTCAGGTGCCCCAGCGTTTCTCAGTCTATGCTGACTCACTGAAATGAAAATAACACTTTACTATTTGTATCGACAAATGAATGTCGGAAACGACTACGGAACAAAAAGAAAATGAGTAAAGTCATAAAAACCTTAAAATCCGTCGTAATTTTTCAGAGGTACAGCTTTCGTTTTGTTCTTTTCTATTTGTTTATTTTTTGTGGACAACCTCACAGGTCTGACCCCTCAAAGGTACTACCGACTACAAACCTTTTTCCTCCTCACTTGTACTACGTTATGTAGGTTTGGTGGTGATCGCACCCGTAATTTGATCCGACGACTGTACTAGAAAATTCCCGTACACACGTACGAGTCAGGGAGTCAGCACAAGTTGAAAAACACTGGGGTGGAGGGGCGGGGCCTAGTATCGGGTCGTCCGAGGAAACAAATACCTTAAAAGGTTCGTTCTTATGACCTCGTCCAACGGTAAAGGAGGAGGTCCCATAGAAGGGCTGGGTCCCTAGCTTGGATACAGAGGACGTAGAGGACGCAACCGTCCGCTTAAGAAATGGTGACTCGGTGGACCCTTTGGGAACATTCTTCCAGTCAACCAGATTTTAAACATGTTTGGAGTTCAGGGACGGGGACTATTGATGTAGAGTAGTCGACATACCAGGAACGAATCCGAAGGGTCAACTTTGAAAGAGAAAACCCTGGAATATAACCAAGTTATACCTGAGGAGGTTCAGTCTCCAGTACAGACTTAAAACGTTTTGGAGGAAGGGGTAAATTGTGACATCAATTAACCCTTTTGTTTCTCACTCAAAATTTATGTTACACTAGTTTATTGTTTACTACTTCTCCCACACCTCTTTTCTCTTACGAGAATGTTACAACCCCTTATATTCACATCGGTGATATCTTTTGTCATATCTCTAAGGGAGTTTTCTCTTTTCAACTTAATGGTATACTAGGTCGTTCGGGTGAGAACCCGTATATAGACCTGTTTTAATGTTCAGTTTTTCTATGTACGTGGGGAAACAAGTATGTTCGTGATAAGTGTTATCGGTTCTACACCTTTATTTGATTTACGGGTAATTGTCTACTTACCCACTTCTATACTATATCCATATATTACCTGTTGATGTGTCGGTATCTTTCTTACTTAATTATTAATTCGTATTAATGTTATAAATTAATACTATAGTCAAGTCGAGTTAAGTCAGTGAGTCAGCACAGACTGAGAAACGCTGGGGTACTTAGCGTCGTGCGGTCCGGAGGGACAGGTAGTGGTTGAGGGCCTCAAGTGAGTCTGAGTCCCGGTAGCTCAGTCACTGCGGTAGGTCGGTAGAGTAGGAGACAGTAGGGGAAGAGGAGGACGGGAGTTAGGGAGGGTCGTAGTCTTAGAAAAGGTTACTCAGTTGAGAAGAGTACTCCACCGGTTTCATGACCTCAAAGTCGGAATCGTAGTAAGGAATGTTTCTTTAGGGTCCCGACTAGAGGAAGTCTTACCTGACCAACCTATAGGAACGTCAGGTTCCCTGAGAGTTCTCAGAAGAGGTTGTGGTGCCAAGTTTTCGTAGTTAAGAAGCCGCGAGTCGAAAGAAGTGTCAGATTGAGAATGTAGGTATGTACTGGTGACCTCTTTGGTATCGGAACTGATCTACCTGGAAACAACCGTTTCATTACAGAGACGAAAAGTTATACGATAGATCCAACCAGTATTGAAAGGAAGGTTCCTCATTCGTAGAAAATTAAAGTACCGACGTCAGTGGTAGACGTCACTAAAACCTCGGGGGTTTTTATCAGACGGTGACAAAGGTGACAAAGAGGTAGATAAAGGGTACTTCACTACCCTGTTCTACTATATTTATTATATTAATTTATTAATATAATATAACTTATGTTAATTATATATAAATAACTAAATTAATATATGAAATAAATTATAATTATTAATTAATATTAATAGTACATGACACGAATCAATCAGTATAGACTGAGAAACACTGGGGTGCCTGAATTAATTCTTGATTACTTAATTAAGTAAGAAAAATATAGAATCATCATAAGGTAACATATATAAACGGTATGGAAGTAGACAAGTAGACAATTACCCGTAAATCCAACGAAGGTACAGAACCGATAACACACATCACGACTATACTTGTATCCCCTCGTATATATAAAAACTGAACATCAAAACAGGTCTATCCGCGGGTCCTCACCCTAACTACCTTGTATACCATTGAGTTTAAAAAAAATTCTTGGTGACATGACAAAAGATACCACCGATGTGATTGATGTAAGGGTGGTTGTCACAGTCTCCCAAGAGAAAAGAGGTGTGGGAGAGGTCGTAAACAATAAACTAGTATAACATGAATTTTAAATGAGAAACAAAAGGGTTAATTGATGTTACAATTTACCCCTCTCCTCAAAAACTTTTGAACCCTGTCCTGGAGACTGAACGTCCTCAGGTATGACTTGGTTATATTCCCGGGGGTTTTCTTTTAAGTTGAACCTTTGGATTCGTTTCTGGTATATCGTCCCTGTTCCTTGAACTCAAAACATGTTTAAAATCTGGGGTGATTGGAAGAACTTTCCCAGCAATATCTTTCTACCCCCGAAGAGACTACCGATTCTACCATTTCTTAGACGGACGTTACGTCCCCTGACCCAAACAAGGGACCCAGTCCTTCTAAGGGACCTCATCCCTTACCGATACTTGTTTCGATCACCTCCACTACCTTAAGGTCAACTCGATGAAGTTTAGGACTTTCTACTACGACACTTTCACGACGTGAGTTATATGGTCGTTTAAACCTTTTGAGTCGTCACCGGTGTCCTGACCTTTTCCAGTGAAAAGTAAGGTTAGGGTTTCTTTCCGTTACGGTTTCTTACGAGTTTGATGGTGTGTTAACGTGAGTAGAGTGTGCGATCATTTCATTACGAGTTTTAAGAGGTTCGGTCCGAAGCAGTTATGCACTTGACACTTAAAGGTCTACAAGTTCGACCAAAATCTTTTCCGTCTCCTTGGTCTCTAGTTTAACGGTTGTAGACGACCTAGTACCTTTTTCGTTCTCTCAAGGTCTTTTTGTAGATAAAGACGAAATAACTGATACGGTTTCGGAAACTGACACACCTAGTGTTATTTGACACCTTTTAAGACTTTCTCTACCCTTATGGTCTGGTGGACTGGACGGAGAACTCTTTAGACATACGTCCAGTTCTTCGTTGTCAATCTTGACCTGTACCTTGGTGTCTGACCAAGGTTTATCCTTTTCCTCATGCAGTTCCGACATATAACAGTGGGACGAATAAATTGAACATACGTCTCATGTAGTACTCTTTGTGACCCGATCTTCTTCGTATTCGACCTTAGTTCTAACGATCCTCTTTATAGTTATTGAAGGCTATACGTCTACTGTGGTAGGATTACCGTCTTTCACTTCTCCTTGAGTTTTCGGAGAACTACTTTCACTTTCTCCTCTCACTTTTTCAACCGAATTTCGAGTTGTAAGTCCTTTGTTTCTAGTACCGTAGGTCAGGGTAGTGAAGTACCCTTTATCTACCCCTTTGTCACCTTTGTCACAGTCTGAAACATAAAAACCCGAGGTTTTAGTTATGTCTACCACTAACGTCGGTACTTTAATTTTCTACGAATGAGGAACCTTCCTCTCAATACGGGTTGGTTCTATCGTATAAGTTTTCGTCTCTGTAAAAAACGGTTTTTTTACAGGTAGATCAGTTCCGATACCAAAAAGGTGACCAGTACATACCTACACTCTCAACCTGACACTTCTTCCGACTCACGACTGCTTAACTACGAAAACTTGACACCACAACCTCTTCTGAGATCTCCCAGGGAACCTGACGTTCCTCTAGGTTGGTCAGGTAAGACTTCCTCTAGTCAGGACCCACAAGAAACCTTCCTGACTACGACTTCGACTTTGAGGTTATGAAACCGGAGGAGTACGCTTCTCAACTAAGTGACCTTTTCTGAGACTACGACCCTCCCTAACCCCCGTCCTCCTCTTCCTTTGCTGTCTCCTACTCTACCGACCTGTCGAAGTGGCTGAACTACGTGTACTCAGACTCACTTGAGGCCCTCAACCACTACCTGTCCCTCCGGACCGCACGACACTAAGTACCCCAACGTTTCTCAACCTATGCTGACTCGCTGACTTGACTTGACTTGACGTGGCGAGGTAATAAGAACGGACCTCTCAAGATACCTCTCTCTGCGGACCAACTTGATGTGTCAAGTACCCCAGTGTTTCTCAACTTACACTGACTCACTGATTGTGAAAGTGAAAACCTCTGTCCTCAAGTTAGGAACCCAGTGCTTCTAGGGGACCTCTTCCATCCACCGCTGGGTGAAGACACAAGAACGGACTTTCTATGGTGTCTCCTCGGACCACCCGATGTCAGGTTTCACAGGGTTTCTCAACCTATACTGACTCGTCGGTTCGTGTTCGCGGGTTGTCCTTGTACCTACCTTTGTCTCTAGTAGCATGGTTCACTTCATTCAGTCTTCCTCTTTCTTCTGGTATCCTATAGTGGATAAACACCTTAGGTTTGATATTGTGGTTCCTTTGACGAATGTTTTATCTTTGTCTGAGTGTCTGTATCTGTTGTCTGAAGACCAACGGTTCCTTCTCCCTTCCTCCTCTTCCCTATCGGATCCTCAAGCCCCAATCGTTTAGTTTGGTAATGTGTGTCTTACTTATTTGTTCCAGAATGACATGTCTTCTCCTTCAATATAAGTTATAGGATTTTATTCGGTATTACCTTTTATTATATTTTTACTTATATATACATATTATACTTACTTATATACATATTGACTCAGTGAAACGATATATCTCTTTTAGTTATGTTACAACATTTGGTTGATATTAAGTTATTTTTATTTATTCACTCATTAATGTATTTATGTCAGACTATGTATAGAGTATTTAATGAAGTGTCTTTCTGTTAAATTTTGTCGTAAACTGTTCATTTCGATTTAAGAAGTAAAAAGATAATTTTCTATATGAGAGGTGATAACACGAAAACGGTACTCATAAAGTAAAAATCGTCTTTTGAAGACTGAAACTCCTCCTTACTTAAAACCACAGTTCGATATTCGAGAGGGTTCTACCACTTCACACAAGTATCGTATATAAAAACATCCTGAGAAGAATTCCGGGGGTATTGGAGAAATAAAGAGTCCGACATCTACTCCCCCAAGTCCCGACCCCACTGTTAACACATCTTCTGTCTCTACTACAACAGGACGAACCCCGACACCTCCCTTGACCCGTCTTGTATGTACTTACACCGGCGAGGTATCTTGTAGGGCTGGTGTCAGTCCACCCTTCTCGTCCACTGGTCCCGAAAGACGGAGGGAAGTAAACTCCCGTACACCTCGTGTCATTCATCCTAATCACACATCCTCCGTTCTTATCGTTGTTCTCCACCTTAGTCCTTCCAGTGTGGTCAGTGTATGTTGTACTCAAGTATAGATCTCCGTAGAAGTGTCCGGTTGAAGTTATCTCCACCTTAGAGTGTGTCATCCACCAACTAAAAGGCCCTGTACGTCTTTCCCTTCACGTACCATATGTCCCATACTGTATTACGTAAGTTCCTTCGGTCCTGGGTCCCACACCGGTAGTACTCGGTCGTCTGGGAACCGGAGTACTCCTGGTACATCAAGTCTCCTACTGTTTACCGGTGTATGGACAGTATCCGGTACTTCCGGTCATCCTCCAGGAGACGTGGTGGATGTCAGTCACGGTCCTTGTAGACTTTCCGTGTCGGGGGTTTCCTCTACCACAAAAGTGACTCGTCTTTTAGGTGTTACCGGAACCCTCACTGTTGTCTGCACTTCTCCTCCAGGTACTCTCTCTCGACGGACTCGTCCTCCATGTACCCGTGCACCTCGGTCCGTAGGTAACACTATTGGTCCTCGTCGTCCGGTAACGACCACTCCCGGTCGTACATGTCCTGACTCTAACACTGTGTTTCGTCGGGTCCTTTGGGTAACAATAAGTCTTAGGGGTTGTTATACTTCGGTGAAGGGTCCCACCTCAAGGTCACGAGGTAAGACACAACAAAGAAATCAACGGATCTTGTTTCATCTAAGAACCACTTAAAAACAATACTACTGAGGTATCAAAACATTGTAGTCTCCGGGACATCCTACCGGTTCGGTTACCATTGACTAAAAAGGAGAACTAGAGAGTTAAACACTGAGAAATATAGAACGATTTTTCTTGTGTAGATCAACCCTCTTATTCGTAGTGTCATTATCGATTTGTCATTCTCCAGTGAGCTACTCTTATAATAAGTCATAGATTTGGGATTTATACATAGAGGGGTCTTTCTAGTTTAGTGGAGAGAGTATTGTTATTTCGTCATAAGACTGTAGGTACGAAGACTAAAAAGACCATGAATCCAAAATTCATATTAAAAATTAGTTTTCTAAATGTATGGGTCAGACAAGACGTATCCGGATAAAACTTTTACATTATGATTTTGTCCATGTCTTTACACTAAAGTTATTCCGTGGAGTTATATGAAGGGGTTTATTGAATACAAGTGAAACGAATGTCGTAAGTTTTGACATCAGTGTCGGAGCAATCTTCTCTATCTCATACAGGTTGAATCAAGTGACCTGGTCCGAAAGTGAGAGATACTTGGATTCTCCCTTCCCTAATATCTGACAGACTCTGATCTCTAACAACTCAAACTCCATGACAGTGATAATCTCGATTTTGAAATCTTAGTTACGTTTTTTTTTTTTTCCTCCAAAAAAAAAAATTTGTCCAATACTATTTTACAGTCGGACTCTGATGACTCTTTATACTATTTTTTATTCCTGGATGAGTTCTTTAAGTCTAACAAAACCCGTCTTCACCCATTTTCTACAACCTTCGTTTTCTCAAGCACAACATACGACATTAGTCCGAGTTATTAGGATTGAAAAGAGAGAACGTAGAATAGGTCTAGGGGTAAGAGGGAGGACGTCCCGGTCTCATAGGTGTGTGGTGACTCCTCGGTGTTTCTTCTCCTTCTATTCAAGGACAAGACCTTCGACGCGAACCCCACACCATGGGTTAGAGTCCCTCTTTTAGTTTGTCTGTCCCTAGACTCCAACTGTCTTTAGTCGGAGTACGTAGAATCCTTGACCCGTCTATTTAGGTTGAGACTTGTATTCTTAGACATTCACTTTGTATAAAGAGATTCAGTAAAGGGAAATGACACAGTGTCTAAACTGTAAATGACCAAAGATAATCAGGGATACCCCAAATGTCCTAAAATTATCATTTTTCCACAATCTCGTACACTATCTGGATAGTCCACGAAAAATTTCAAGAAAACCTCCGTAAATAATATTAGATTCTTATTTATGTAAATAGTCTTCGGTCTTTTTCATGTACCTTAGACTTATGTCCAGGACTACGAAAGTGGTCCTTCGTCTATGGGACCGGACCCTACATCGTATCTTAAAAGGTAGTCAGGAGTGACCAAGGAGATGTACAAATCTTTCGGTTCTTATTTCCCTCAACCCTACTCCATGTCTCGGGTTCGTGGTCTCTAGGATCTTCCGTCTCTTCGACTTCAACAATCCAGACGTGACCCGAAGTAGAAAATTCTCCGATGTGTGTAGGGACTTTCACTCTGTTATAAGAATGGAGTCCACCGACTCTTTGGATCGGCGAACTGGTGTGTCTGATGGGTCCCCTAACAAATTCCCAGTTCCTTCTAGGTCATCTTTTCCTCTTCCTTCCCCTGAAGGGACCACCAGGCCACCAATTCTGAGACGTGACGACGACGTCCCTCGTTCCCAAGTTTGGGACCAGACCCTTGGTCCTACGGTGTACGACGTGTCACGTCAGCTTTCTCCACTTATTTATTTTATTTCATTTTATTCGAAAAATACTTCTCTTCCTTCTATTCTGGAAAGGTCGTCATAAGTTAAACATTTTAAAAACGATTCAACCCAATCTTCAAACTCCTCAGACTGGTTCTCTTCATATCCTGAGGACAAGGAAGTCAAGGAGACGTCTACACGAGACCTTTACACCGTGAATGTCTGTCTCTCTATTGACTCAGGAACCCGAAACCTTCAAAGATACCTTGTTCTTATAACAAATGGAGAAGAGTTCGGACATCTCTTAATCCTCTTTGAAGATTAAGTCTTCGACACACGAAGACAGTGTGTCGAGGAGTTCATTCTCCGAGTAGATCGATACCACGTAAACAGTTTCAAGTACCCTTGACTACGACGAGAACGACCCCAGACCCTCTTTTTTACTTTCGTCACCCATAGACCTCCTTCATCTATAATCTTTCCGACGAGTTTCCTCTGGGTCGTTACTGACTAGAGTGACAGGGACCCCGGTTGTGGCTCGGTCCCGGATAGGACCCCCTCCGACGGGTCAAAGGAGTAGGGTGCTGGGGTGGTGGAGGTAAGATGGGGACACAAATCCCCATGCATCGGATTGGAGAGTCGACTTTACCAGAGGGGACCTTTTCGACCAGTATCTTTGTCCTACCATTACTTAGGGAAACCCGGACAAAGGACTAGGACATAGGGACGTGAGAAGAGAGTGATTTACTCGAACCTCCGGGACCCAAAGATACAGTGGATTCCCTCCGTGACTACCGGACAAAGGTTTAATGACTGTCTTGACTCGTCCTTCGTTTCTAGGGAAAGTACCAGTCGGTCGGGAGATGGAGTCTAAATTCCACCCAAAATTCCGTAGACACTTTACAACGAAAAATGGAGGTATTGGGGCCGGAGAGAATAGTAGGAGAATCTGACCTGATAAATTTAGTTAGACTGATACGAGACACTTCAAACATTAATGGTCCAGAAGGGAAGTAACTGGAAACACACTTTCAGCGACCCAGCACAGGTCGAGAGACACTGGGTCCGGACCCCCTTAACGTTAGGTTCGGTCTTAAGAGGTCCGGTCTTATAATCTCTTCCATCGACAAGGGAAGAGGTCCCCTAAAGGGTTGGATCCTAAGTTTGGGTCCGGAGGACGTAACGTCCGTGTAAGAAATGGTAGACTCGGTGGAGACCGGTGGACAACATTGGAGATGTATTCATACACACAAACCACAATAATAAAAGACGGTGTCATTGTAGACTTCTCTTTCATACTTTTAGACACTTATGACCCGTCCTTGTTGTTCTTCTTTATCTCTGTCATTACTTTAACCTCTTACAATCACAATTACTTTTAGAAAATTTACGAGAGTCTCTTTTTACTGTCTAAAGGGTGACTGTTTCTGTCTATGTCTGTCTTCTATCACCTCAAAAGGGACTGTCATTAGTCTGTTCTTTCTTTGTGGAAGTTTTCGTTACTCCCTTGTATTGACGGGGGTGTATCTCAATAGAGGTACGTGTCTATTTCATAGTGATCTCTCACTTTTGTTTGATGTTTGTCTTCGTGTTCTGAAATGGTGGTTTCTACGGGGTTATTTTATTAAAATATTACAAATATTATGTCCTTCGTTATCACTTGTGTCTTTAACTGAGTTATATACACAACGATTAAAATTGACTGGTTATTATTTATATAAACATAAAGTTTTGTCATGTTAACTTTAAGAACTGTTTTTAGTTTTTTACCGTCCCCTTAAAGAGATAATCATGAATTTCTTCCGACAGCTTCATCTTATAATTTTCGAAGTATATATAAATAGAGGTTAATAATAAAGGGTGTAAAAAAGTAAAAATAATTCCATGTTAAAAGTATGTTCTTTCAAGTGGTAAAAATCATGTATAAAACGTCCAAAACTGTTTATATATATCATAGACGACGACGACGACGATTTAGCGAAGTCAACACAGGCTGAGACACGCTGGGGTATCTACCGTCGGGTGGTCCGAGGGGACAGGGACCCTAAGAGGACCGTCTGACATCACCCAACGGTAAAGGAAGAGGTCACGTACTTTCACTTTTCACTTTCCCTTCAAAGAGCCAGCACAGACTGAGAAGCACTGGGGGTACCTGACGTCGGGTGGTCCGAGGAGGTAGGTACCCTAAAAGGTCCGTTCTCATGACCTCACCCCACGGTAACGGAAGAAGCTATATCATATATTGGTGGTGGTTTAGTTCTATCTCTTCAACATAACTGAGAGGTTTAAGAGGCAACGGGAAACCATAACTATAGAGTTGGCGTGGGTTTGAGAACGGTTGAGAGACTAGACAAATGACAACGAGGATAAAAGTACAAAAGGACGTACAATATACTTACCAAAGTCTATAAAACTTAGATCGAGGAAAGTGAATTGTATTAAACAAACTCTAAGTAGGTTTAAGACGATAATCATCAGACAATGGTAAAAAACGACTCGCCACAAGTCAACACACCCACATGTATTAAACAAATAGGTAAGTGATCAATTCTCGGCAAGTACAACAAAGGTCAAAGACAACAACCACCTTTTTCAGTAAGATTTATAAGTGTATATCCAAAAACTCATTTGTATTCAACGATAAGTGAACCCATTCATGGAACATCGCTCGAACGAGTCAATACATACTATTCACGTAATTCAACTATTCCTTGACAAAAGGTAACACTGATTAGGTAAAAGTAAGGGTTAAAATAAGAGTAAAAAGTAAGACAATTCGCTATTTTATATCTCAAAAATTTAAGACCGATTTTCACTTCTTTCACGAATGAAATCGTCGTGTATATGACCTTAACCTTGTTATGTCTTTTCTAATCACACCGGGGACACATTCCTACCGTTTTCTAAGTACTTCACAAGTTTTAAAAACAAGTAACGTTATGATAAGTGTTGACGGTCCTGTACCTTCGTTGGATGTACAGGTAACTGTCTACTTACCTATTTCTTCCACATCATGTATATATGATTATGTTACTTTATAATCGGTATGTGTCCTTAAACTCAGTCAAGATCACTCTGTCTACTTGGATCTCGGACAATATGTCTCACTTCTCTCAGTCTTTCTCTTTTTGTTTACAACATATACTTGTGTATATATACCATAGATCTTTTTACCATGACTACTTGGATAAGTATAAACATCCCGTCATTATCTCTAGATCTGTATCTCGTGTCGCCCCCTTCCTCTCCCATCCTGCTCAACTCTCTCATCATAACTTTGTATGTATTGGTGTCCATTTTATCTGTCGGTCACCCTTAAACGACATACTCTGTCCCTCAAATCAGGTCACAAGACACTGTTGTACCTCCCTACCCTACCCCACCGTCCACCGTTCCCCCTTCCGACGTTAGATACCGACTGAGTACGACTATATGCCGTCTTTAGTTGTGTTGTAACATTTCGTTAGTAGGACCATAATCGTAAATTTCTTTTTTCTTCAAACCCCCATTACTCGTTCCAGTAAATTCGTTCATTTGTCCCTACACGTTAAGTTCTGTCTTTCAGTAAACCCCTGTGTCTGTGTATGTGTGTGTATGTCTCAACCCTTGACTTTTAATTACTCAATTTAGGACTGATAAATCGTTAAGACCTTTATAAGAACGACGACGACGATTCAACGAAGTCAGCACAGGCTGAGACGTTGGGGTATCTGTCGTCGGGTAGACCGAGGGGGCAGGGACCCTAGGAGGTCCGTTCTTTCCTTCACCCAACGGTAAAGGAAGAGGTTACGTACTTTCACTTTTCACTTTCACTTCAACGAGTCAACACAGGTTGAGGATCTGTAGGGTACCTGACGTCGGGTGGTCCGAGGAGAAACAAATTTCAGAAAGACTCTATGCATCTAATATTTCTAAATAATATAGAAGATACCTTACATCGACAATTAGAGATACGGGAAAATCCGAGTAACCATTAACAATCAAACCATAATTTTAAGTGTAAAATATTTTATATATTTGAGTAAAGAAACAGTCTGTCTACTCAGTATGTGGAGACAGTGACAAACTGTTCGTGATGAGATCACGACTCCCTAACTCATTCCCGTCGGACTAATACCACCGTACTTAGTACTTACCATCTTTTCCTAGTCTTCAATATCCATGTCAATTCAGAAAGTTCTGATAAACGAGACTCTTTACGACACTCTTTACCTTCCCCCTCGAAGAAATTCTACCCTCTATGACCTCGTACACAGATTGGACGTCATTTACAAGAACATTCCTCTCTCTACTATGTCTCCCTTCGTCCTTTGATGTTCTGGTTATAGAAACTTTTCACTCTCTCGGACCGACTTCTCATGATTACCTCCTAGACCGGCGACTACCAGAGAAAAAGTAAACTGTTACCCTATAATCAGTATTTTTGTCGTTAAGACAGTTACATACCGTTTTGGTTATGTCATAACATTTCATTTTATTTTTTTAAAAAAAGATTTCTTTTTTTTTTTTTGGGTCGTTAAGATGGTAAATATATTGTTACAACTATTTGGATCTCTTATACTACCTGAGAAAACTTTCTTTTTTGTGATACACGTATACCCGACCATTTACACCATAACCTTCTACTCTCTCAGGATATACTGTGGAAGAGAAAAGAGTCACTACGTTTCAGTATTCGATTCTCAGTCCCGTAAAAAATTTTCTTATTGTCTAAATAATCCCATACCGTTATCCTATGATACAGGGACCTTAAATTCTGACTCATAACGTTTTTCTGTAATAAAGGTTTAGTGACGTACTCAATGTATGTTAAGGTTAATTATATGATTATCCTAAAAAATCTGTAAATCGTCTACTGAGTTTTCAAGTAGTCCTCCTTATTTGTATACTATTTTGAAATTCTGTATACTCCTTTATACCCTTTCCTATGGGGAATGTTTTGTGTCTTTGATCTCTTATATGGGTCTTTATGAGGGATGACGAGATGAAGATTCTTCTGTCAAATATCAGTTCCCTAACATTTATTATTACTCTTCTATGTACTATCTCTCTCAATGATTCCTTCGATTTTCAGTTTAGTCGATAAATCCTTGTATAATTGAATTTCAAAGTGGTAGGTATTACATGGTGTTTTTAATTAACGTCTCTTTAATTTCGATTTCAGGGAACACTCTAATAATTTCTCTAGATTCTCTTTATACGTTAAACAGACTTGTTTTTTACCCTTAACATTACCGCATTAACGGAATTTTTATGTTTCATTTTATACTTATATACTTTACTGTATTTATAACATCGTGAAGAGATAGGTTGTATAAGGTGATGTATAGATCCATTATTTGATTTATATTTACAACCTTGTACTTATTGACAGTTTAACAACCCCTCGAAACAGATATTTCTCGATTTTATTTCTCAATTTTATTTTGGTTCCTTCATTATATTTACTTTTGTAAACAATGTAAAAGTAACTATACAAATTATTTAATCGTTTCTCAAGTATACTACTCTGTCGGGATCTTTCTCATGTCACTCCGTCCGTGAGGGTGTATTACGATCGGTCATACGTTTGTCAAAGATTGAAAGAGTATTCGTCAGTCGAGACCGAGAAACATTGTTCTTAATTTTTAAAAAAAAACGGATATAGGTCATTAAAGGGAAGATCTTTAAACTAGATGGTATTTTAGTATGTAAGTAACATTCTTTTAAACCCCCTTGTTTTAAATCACATTCGTTTAGGGATTTATGTAATATATCCTAAGTTTACTACTATGATGTATCAGAAAATATAACTAGTAAATAGTTCTGATAAATGATCAATAAATATATTGTCGACCGTATATAATTCGTGATAAACGGTCCGAGACCAGATTCACACATTAATAGAATAAGTTCAGGGACGTTTTGTAGTACTCCAATAGTATTTAGAATAATGATAGTAGTGAAAAGTCTACTCGTTTGACTCTGTGTTTACCAAGTTAAATTACAAGTGTCTACTATTTCACTGTCGTCTATAATGTGAGCCGTGAGACTGGGGGAGGGAGGGAGGAGGAGAAGAGAGGTGGGGATGTGATATCACAAGGGTGAAGTGTTCCTTCTTCGAAGTGGTTTAAAATTTACTGTTATTTCGTTCTGGAATTGGTTGTACATGTCTTGATAAGTCATTTAACGTACATACTTATTGGGTTTTTTCACTTACGGTTTGGACTCTCAGGGAACCTGAAGTTCCCTAGGTTGGTCAGGTAGGATTTCCTTTAGTCAGGACTTATAAGTGACCTTCCTGACTACGACTTCGACTTCGAGGTCATGGAATCGGTGGACTACTTGACTGAGTAAACTTTTCTGGGTACTACGACCCTTTGTAACTGTCGTCCTCCTCTTCCCCTATTGTCTCCTACTCTACCAACCTACTGTAGTGACTGAAGTACCTGTACTCAAACTCATTTGAGGTCCTCAACCACTACCTGTCACTCCGGACCACACCACATCAAGTACCCCAACGTTTCTCAGTCTGTACTGACTCACTGACTTAACTTGACTTTGAAATATCCACTAAAAACGAAGAAAGATTTAAAAGACAAAAATATTACTTGAACCTAATATCAAAGTACCTAATCGAAAACGGAAACGTAATACCAACTAGAATTATCTAATTCATTAAATTCTATCAAGACATTTTTTTATATAAAGACTTAGAAATGTTTTGGAATAGGCGTGTTTATTACGTTACTACACTTGTCCTCATGAAACAGTGGAGAATTGACTTATCTGACTTCAATGGTCCAAACAGGTTTTATAAGGGTGTGACTATTTAGTTTAGTGTCTTTATACCGTATAAATTCCATCGATCTTTTAATATATATATATATATATATATATATATATATATCTTAAATATATATATATGTGTATATATATATATAGAGGGATGAAAGTACACCTGTGCCTCTATATGTATATGAGTGCAGTGTTAACAGAACTACAAAACTTTTAAAAGACATAGATATTATTTGATGTATAAATTTTTTAAGTTCGTTATATTGTTATCTACATAGATATCGACATAAAGATTGGGATTAAAGTTTAACTCCTTAAGATGTAAGTCAAAATAACCAAAGATAGAAAATTAAAATTTAATTCAGTGATAATTTAAAAGGGTAAACCTAAAAAGGTAATAGAGTTGTTTTTGACAGGGAACTTTGACTTCATCTACGTATCTGTGTTTACCTAAGAAGAAAGACTTATTAATAAACTTGTTGTCGGTGTATTGTCTGTTCTTCAGGTCATATAGAAGACTCCTAAGCATAAGGACGTTGTCAGATTCTTAGAACAAGTTTGTTCTCTTCAGAAGGAGACTAAAATTCTCCGATAACCTCAAACAAGTCTGATTTAGATGACATAACTAGTGACTATGTGCTATAACTGACTTTGAATCAGGGGATGGTACAGATAAAACATTGACACAGTCCTCACACAGGCGTCGTACATAAAAGCATCCTGGGAAGAGTTCCGGGGGTATTGGAGAAATAAGGAGTCCGACATCTACTCCCCCAAGTCCCGACCCCACTGTTAACACATCTTCTGTCTCTACTACAACAGGACGAACCCCGACACCTCCCTTGACCCGTCTTGTATGTACTTACACCGGCGAGGTATCTTGTAGGGCTGGTGTCAGTCCACCCTTCTCGTCCACTGGTCTCGAAAGACGGAGGGAAGTAAACTCCCGTACACCTCGTGTCATTCGTCCTAATCACATATCCTCCGTTCCTATCGTTGTTCTCCTCCTTAGTTCTTCCAATGTGGGTAGTGTATGTGGTACTCAAGTATAGACCTTCATAGACGTGTCCGGTTGAAGTTGTCTCCACCTTAGAGTGTCTCATCCACCGACTAGAGTGCCCGAAACGTTTTCCCTATCACGTACCACATGTGTCATATATGTTACCGCGATTCCCTACGGTTTTAGGTCCCACACCGGTGGTCCTCGGTCGTCTGGGAGCCGGAGTACTCCTGGTACATCAAGTCTCCTACTGTTTACCGGTGTATGGACAGTATCCGGTACTTCCGGTCATCCTCCAGGAGACGTGGTGGTTCCCAGTCATGATCCTTGTGGACTTCCCGTGTCGGGGGTTTCCTCTACCACAAAAGTGACTCGTCTTTTAGGTGTTACCGGAACCCTCACTGTTGTCTGCACTTCTCCTCCAGGTACTCTCTCTCGACGGACTCGTCCTCCATGTACCCGTGCACCTCGGCCCGTAGGTAACACTACTGGTCTTCTTCGTCTGATAACGACCACTCCCGGTTGCACATGTCCTGACTCTAACACTGTGTCTAGTCGAGTCCTCTGGGTGACAGTAAGTCTTAGGGGTAGTTATACTTCGATGAAGGGTCCCACCTCAAGGTTTCGAGGTAAGAATAAAACAAAGAAATCAACGGACCTTTGTTTACCTAGGAACCACTTAAAAACAATACTACCAGAGTATCAAAATATGGTAGTCTCAAGGGTATCCTACCGGTTGTACTTAGGTCACTCTACTACGGAAAGGGTGACCATCGACTAAAAAAGAGAATTAGAGACAAAGACTGAAAAATTTAACATGGAACTATTTGTTTCTTGGGTAGATTAACCTCTTGTTTGTAATCATATTCTTGGATAGATTAACCTTTTATTTGTAGTGATTTCTCGATTTGTAATTCTCTAATGATGTACTCCTAATAAGTCCTGTAGTTTGTACTTGTACATAGAGGGATCTTTCAGTTTAGTAGAGAAAGTGTTGTTATTTCTCTATAAGATGATATGTACGAGGACTAAAAAAGACCATGGATACAAAATTCTTCTTACAAATTAGTTATTAAATGTATGGGACAGTCACTAGACGTATTCAGAAAAAACTAACTAAAAGACTTTGTCCGTGTCTTTACACTAAAATTATTGTGTGGAGTTATATGAAGAGGTATATTGAACACAATAATTAGGATGGAAGAGTGAAAACGAATATGAGTCTAGGGGTAAGAGGGAAACTGTCCCGATCCCATAGGTGTGACCTAACTTACCGGTGTATCTTACTCTCCTTCTCGAGAACTAGACCTTTACCGAGAACCTCACAACATGGGTTAAAGTCCCTCTTTTATCTCTCTGTCGGCGGACTCTTACTGTCTTTAGACACAGTGAATCGTACCCTTGACCCATCTATTTAGGTCAAAACTTGTGTCACTTCGTATAAAGATTTTTAGTGAAAGGAGATAACACAGAATATAAAACTGTAAAGTGATTAAAGATAGTTGGAGATGTTCCAGGTGTCTTAAAACTACTATTTTCCATAATGTCGTATAGTGTCTAGAAAGTAGATGAGAATTTATAAGGAAACCTCCGTAAATAACATTACATCCACGGTTGTGAAAATAGTTTCCAGTCGTTTCATATACCTCAAATTTTTGTCCAGGATTTCGAAGGTGGTCCTTCGTCTATGGGACCAGAACCTATATTGAATCTTAGAATGTCGTCTGTCAGTCTAAGTGACTAAGGAGGAGTACAAATCTTTTGGTTCTTATATCCTCAAACCCTACCCCATGTCTGGTTTCGTGGTATCTCGCACCTTCAGTCTCATCGACTTCAAGTATACATACGTGACCCGAGGTAAAGAGTTGAGTCGTAAGGACCTTCGACGTGTGAAAGGACTCTCACTCTGTTATGTGAACGACACCCTTCGGTCGAAGGACTGGTGTGCCAGATAGGACCTCTATCAGACTCAGTTCCTTCAAGGTCTTCTTTACCCCTTTACGTGAAAGATCGTTATAAGTCAATCAAAAAACGATTCAACTCAATCTTCAGACTCCATAGACTGGTTCCTTCCACAGTCCGAATAAGACAAGGAAGTCAAGAAGGCCTCCAGAAGAGACCTTTACGTCATTTACGTCTTTCTTGTAGTCATGTCAGGAACCTATCAAAGATACTTTGTTCTTCTATCGAAAGGACCAAGAGTGCGGGCACCTCTTAATATTCTTCGACGAAGACAGTGCGTCAAGGGGTTCATCTCCGGGCAGATCGAGACCTGGTAAACAGACTGACCCAACTACCCATGGTTGCGAGTCTGAAAGTAAATGAGAACGACCCCTTACCCTCTTTCTACTTTCGTCACCCTTAGACCTCCTCCATCTATAATCTTGCCGACGAGTTCCTTCTGTGACGTTACTGACTGGAGTGACAGAGACCTCGGTTGTGATTCGATTCCGGAGAGAACCCCCTCCGACGAACCAAAGGAGTGGGCACTGGGGTGAAGAGATGAGAGAAGATGGGGACACAAGTCTTCCTGAATGAATCGGAGAGTCGACTTTACCGGAGGGGACCTTTACAACCAGGTCCTGTGCCTCACCCTTAGTTAAGGAAACCCGGACAAAGGACCAGGACATAGGGACGTGCGAAGAGAGTAATTTACTCGGACCTCCGGGACCCTAAGAGACAGTGGATTCCCTCCGTGACTACCGCGTAAAGGTTTAATGACTGACTTGACTCGTCCTTCGTTTCCAGTGAAAGTACTAGTAGTCAGGAGACGGTGTTTAAGTTCCACCCAAAACCCCGTGGACATCGTAAAACGAAGGGTAGAGGTGAGAGGACCGGAGGACTGTTTTCTACTTGGAGGTTTTGTCTGTTAGTCAAGTCCGTCGAGTTATAGTCTTTTTGTTTGTTGGGTGAGTTTTTCACCCGTCTACTGGATTTGTCTGTAAAGAGGTTTCTTCTGAGTGTCTACCGATTATTTATGTACCCCTTTTTTTTTACGAGTTGTAGTGATCTCTTTACGTTTGGTTTTGATGTTACTCCAATAGTTGAGTGTGGTCAGTCTTACCATTAGTACTTTTTTTAGATGTTTGTTATTTACGATCTCTCCTACACCTCTTTCTCATTGGGAGAACGTGACAACCACCCTTATATTTAACTATGTCCACTTCCTCCTTTGTCTGTCTCGACCTGAGGTAGAATCCGGTCCGACACTTGTAATCCGATGTACGTACCAGTGGGAGGGTTACCTAGACTTGAAACACGGGCCACAGATGTCTTTGCCGTATGGTTACCTTTTGGTCTGGGGGTCTATTTTCTCGGAGTCCTGAACATGAACCTGAGAGGTAACGGATTTTCTTATACGATTAATAGAGACATTGTCTTGTTTTACCATTTAAGGTAATACAAATAGCCCTATACTGGTGTCCGGATAACTATTTATAGGCGACAAATAGATCAGAACACTGTGTACTTAGTACCCAATTGCAACTAACATAGAGAGAAAATGAAACAGGTCTGATCAAAGTTCCTTAAACCCCTCCATCCAAACTCATACATGTGAATCCCATATATTCCAAAAGTGTTTTTGACCAGTCTCAGGAACCGATTCTCCTCTGAGACGGAACCCGGGCGGCCACATTATTTGACGTGAGGTGATAGACGTAACAGGAAGACTTACTCAAACAAAGGGCCTTGTACACTGATGTTGTGTAGGAACAGGTAGTGGCTGAGGGGGCCTCAAATGAGTTCAGGCAACTCAGTTACTACGGTAGGTTGGTGGAGTAGGATAGACACAGCAGGGGAAGAGGAGGGTGGAATTTAGAAAGGGTCGTAGTCCCAGAAAAGTTACTCAGTTAAGAAACGTAGTCCACCGGTTTCATAACCTCAAAGTCGAAGTCGTAGTCAGGAAGATTACTTATAAGTCCTGACTAAAGAAATCCTACCTGATTAACCTAGAGGAACGAAAGGTTCCCTGAGTTCTCAGAAGAGGTTGTGGTGTCAAGTTTTCGTAGTTAAGAAGTCAAGAGTCGAAAGAAATATTAGGTTAAGAGTGTAGGTATGTACTGATGACCTTTTTGGTATCTAAACTGATCTGTCTACAAAGGACCGTTTCATTACTGAGACGAAAAATTATACGACAGATCCAACCAGTATTGAAAGAAGGTTCCTCATTCGTAGAAAATTAAAATACCGACGTCAGTGGTCGACGTCACTAAAACCTCGTGTTCTTTATTTCAGAGAGTGACAAAGGTGTCAAAGGGGTAGATAAACGGTACTTCACTACCCTGGTCTACGGTGTCAGAATCAAAAGACTTACGATTCAAAATTCGTTTGAAGAGGTGAGAGGAGAAGGTGAAAGTAGTTCTCCGAGAAATCAAGGAGAAGCGAAAGACGGTATTCCCACTACAGTAGACGTATAGGCTCCAATAACTATAAAGAGGGCCGTTAGAACTAAGGTCGAACACGAAGGAGGTCGGGTCGGAAAGATTACTACATGAGACGTATCATCAATTTATTCATCCCACTGTTATATGTCGGAACTGAATGAGGAATGGATTAAACCTTGGTTAGACAACAAGGTACAGGTCAAGATTGACAACGAAGGACTGGACGTATGTCTAAAACGTCCTCCGTCCAGTCCACCAGACCATAAGGGTAGAGAAAATCTTAAAAGGTGTCAAAAAACACTAGGTGTGTCAGTTTCCGAAAACGTGTCAGTTATATCGTCTTCATCTATAAAAAGACCTTGAGGGAACGAAAAAGCTACTAGGTCACCTACAACCGTTAAACTAGAGACCAAGGACACGGAAAAGATTTTGGTCTAACTTGTAGACCTTTAAGTCTCAAGTAAATGACAACTTCGGACCGAACCTCTCAAAACTCGTAATGAAACGACCGAACACTCTACTCACGTTAACACGTCATCAAACTCGTAAGAAACCGTAACGGAAACTTTTGACTGGAAAAGGTCAGAATACCGGTGACGACTCATAAGGTGTAAACGACCATATAACTCACGTCGTAAAAGTGTCGTAGTAGAAAATCCTAAACTTTGTCTAGTTGACCTTAAGGTAGTGGAGGAGATCGAAACAAGCGTCACTACGAAGGATTCCGGGTGAACTGAATCACAAGGTCCTACAGACCGAGATCCACTCACTAGTGTGGTAACACGAATAGAACCAGCACTTCTTGAAAATATATATAAAGAAGACACATAAGAACGGTGGACAAGAATTATAGAAGACGAAGACAATCCAGATATGACAAAGACAGGAGGTAACGCGGGTACAAACGTACTTTACAAGAGAACCAGAACAACATAAATACGCAAGACCCTTTGTTTGAGCGAATCTTCCTGTTACGTCTATCGTCTCACGTCAAATAATATGACCGTCCGGGTTCCGTCAGAGGAGAATCGATTCCTGGCACTGGTCAAAAACACTTTTGGAATACATGGGATTCACATACACGAGTTTGAGTGGAGGGGTGTAAGAGACTTTGATCAGACTTGTTTTCTTTTCTTTCTATGTTAGTTTCAATTGGACACTAAGCATATGGAATTCGGTCCTTCAATTGTCACCCGTTAATAGTTATCCGGACACCAGTATGGGGTTATTCGTATTACCTTAAATACTAAGATAAGTCAATGTGTCTATTAATCCCATAAAAAAATCCGCTGTCTCTCAGATTCATGGTCGGGACCCCGAGAAGGTAGACCCCGAGACTAAAAGGTCACACACGGTAAAGGTATCTATGTCCCGTATATCGAGTTTAAGGTGTCAGGCCGAGTTCTACCTCCGGACGAAATTTCTACCTTGAACAAGACAGACAAAGGAGGAAGTCATAGAGACTAAAGGAACTTCTCTAGAGATCAGAAAGGGTAAGATAACAAAGCGAGATAAAGAAACGTAAATAGTGACTCCTTCTGAAAGCATAGAGAGGAACGATAAGAAACCTTGAGACGGAAGTTTACCCATATAGAAAGGAAAAGAGGAAACGGAAAGAGAAAAGAAGAAAAGTGTCGATAAACATTTCAGGAGGTGTCTTTTGGTAAAACGGAAAAACGTGAAGAAAAAAACCCCCTACTAGAACTAGGGACGGAGGACACGTTACAATACTCGGAGGTAGGTATCAAGAAGTCTGTGACAGATAGTCTAGATTAGGGAACTTAGATAAACGGTGAAGGTAACATATTAGTATTCCCTAAACTAAATCCAGTATGGACTTACCAGATCGCCAAAAGGGATGAAAGAAGTTAAATTCAGACTTATACCGTTATTCCTCAAGTACTAGCCTCGGTGGTAGTCGAGGACCAGAACGAAAACGACTGACCTATCTCGAAGAAGTAGAAACCGACGTTTCTTATATTAGTCAGACTAAAACAACAACTGGTAGACCACTACAGGTGTACATCTCTGAAGAGAACACAACAACCCTCTGTCACGAACGATACTGGACACGCAGGAGGACCGTTTTGAGATAATCGGAAACGGGACGAAGTAAGACATGAGGTTCCGGTTTAAACGGAGAATGAGGTCAATAAAGAATGGAAGGATGAAAACGTAAGGTCAGGTGATATTACTTTTCCTGTAGAAAAACCCAACAATCAAGATCTTCCAGAACATCCAGAAGTATCTTAGCAAGTTGAAGTCGAAGAAGTCGTAATGACCAACCCCGTATCTGAACCTAATGACACTATAACTAACCAAACGGAACCTTTGTTTGTCTCTAGTAAGACAGCAAAAACTCTAACGTAGGTTCATGACGAAAAACCTGACAGAACAACTGGTACTACCGATGAGGTAAAGAAGATTCCCTAAGAACGGGTGTCATCATCTATAGTATCAGTAAACTCAATTTAAGTGGGTCAGGTCAGGTAAAATCAAGAGACTAAGGATCTTACAACTGCAAGTGAGAACGGTAGAGGACAAACTGGTGAAGGTTAAACGGAACTAAGTACCTGGATTGTAAGGTCCAAGGAACGTTATAACGAGAAATGTCGTAACCTGGAACGAAGATGGTGGTCAGTGTAGGTGTTCACCCATAACAAAAACGAAACCGAGGTAGGGAAGTAAGAAAGACCTCAATAAAGAGGTGACTAGAGGTCATCGTACAACCCGTGGATGACTGGACCCCACAAGGAGAAAGTCATAGGATAGTAAAACGGACAAGTATGACAAGTACCCCAAGAGTTCCGTTCTTATGACTTCACCAAACGGTAAGGGAAGAGGTCACCTGGTGTAAGACAGTCTGGAGAGGTGCTACTGGGCGGGTAGAACCCAACGGGGTGTCCCATACCGAATCAAAGTAAATCAATCTGTTCCGACACCAGGGACACTAATCTAACTGATCAAAAGACACGAATACCAAAGTCACACAGACGGGAGACTACGGGAGAGTGTTGTGGATGGTAGAATGAACCCAAAGAGAATGGAAGCTGAACACCATAGAGAAGTGCCGACGAGGTCGTTTCACGTCGGCGACGAGGAATGGAACCTGTTCCCCATAGAGGAGTGACGGTGGGGAGGACTGGAATTTACACATCATCGAGGAGGTGACAAGACTCCCCTTTTGACCCAGAATAAGACTACCCGTCCCGGTCCAAGTCATTAGAAATTAGGTTAAAAGATAACTACCCACTCCAACAAAAGGGAGGGTCAATAAATGGACCCCGGTTTGACACCACCTCCGTCACTTCTATTACCACTGGAGGAAGTTTTCCAGGGTAGTGCGGGACGATGTGAGTCACGGGGGTTGGGACGTGGTCCGGTGACGACTGGGTACGGAGGTGATCTCTGAGAACCCGTGAGTACCCGTTCAGACCCAGTCAGAGAACACACCAGTGACGAGGAAAGAGGACCCAGGACCACGGGTGTTTCAAGACAAACAAGGGAGGTTTTCAGACGAAGGGGTCAGGACACATTCAAGACCACGGAGATACGACCAAAATTACCACTGGAGGAGGTTCTCACGAATACAGTATAGGTCCAGACACCGTGGGTCTCGAGGACGGGGACACCGTCCGGTGTTGACTGGGCATGGAGGTGTCCTCCGTAAGGTTGTGTCAAGACCGAGTCAGAGAACCCATAGAGACCCAAGACCACACATGTTCCAAACAAACTCGGGAGACTCGTAGAGACCGTCCATACCCCAAACTAAGATTTACACAAAAACGGGGAGAATGGTAGCACGACCCCGAAGAGGAAACGGAAACCTACACCCCATAGAAAAAGTCGGCGTAGAGGTCGTAACACGACATATTAGTGAAGGTGACATAGTATTCCCGAAGGGACTATCAAGTCAACCATTTCTTAGACGGACGTTGAGTCCTTGGAGCCAAGTTAACGACCCAGCTCCTCTAGGTAACCTCTTCCCTATCCGTTGGGTGAGGTTTTAAGAACCCGAAGGGAACACCGAGTCGACCACTTCTTAAAGGGACTTTACGCCCTCTGGACCCAAGTTAGGGACCCAACCCTTCTAAGGGACCTCTTCCCTTTCCGATGGGTGAGGTCATAAGACCGGACCTCTTAAGATAGCTAACATATCAGGTACCCCAGTGTTTCTCAACCTGTGTTGGTCAGGGTAGTGAAGTACTGTTTGTCTACCCTTTTGTTACCTTTGTCACTGTCTGAAATAAAACCCCCCGAGGTTTTAGTGACGTCCACCACTGACGTCTGTACTTTAATTTTCTGCGAATGAGGAACCTTCTTTTCAATATTGGTTTCATCTGTCGTATAATCTTTCGTCTCTGTAATGAAACGGTTGTTTTGAGGTAGATCAGTTTCGATACCAAAATGGTCATTAGTACATACCTACACTCTCAACCTGATATTTCTTTCGACTCTTGACTTCTTAACTACGAAAACTTGACACCACAACCTCTTCTGAGAGCTCTCGGGGAACCTTTCGTTCCTCTAGGTTAGTCAGGTAGGATTTCTTTAGTCAGGACTTATAAGTAACCTTCCTGACTACGACTTCGACTTTGAGGTTATGAAACCGGTGGACTACGTTTCTTGACTGAGTAACCTTTTCTAGGACTAAGACCCTTTCTAAATTCCACCCTCCTCTTCCCCTGCTGTCTCCTACTCTACCAACCTACTGTAGTGGTTGAGTTACCTACGCTCAAACTCGTTCGAGGTCCTCAACCACTACCTGTCCCTCCGGACCACACGACGTCAGGTACCCCACCGTTTCTCAGTCTGTGCTGACTCTCTGACTTGACTTGACTGACTTGTAATTTAGGGAAAAGTTTCGTCTATCCTATATTTATTTTTTAAAATTTAAGTGTCTTTCTTTAGTTCTACTACCCTGAAAAAAGATAACCATGAATTTCTTCCGACATGTTCGTCTTATAATTTTTAAAATAAGTTAATAAAGGATGAAAAATTTAAAAATAATTCCGTGTTTAAAAGTGGGTTATTTTAGACGGAGAAAAGTAGATGTCAAGACGTTAAAAACTGTTTACATATATTATCGTATACAATTTTGCCTTTCACTTTCACAATCAGAGAGTCAGAACGGGTTGAGAATTTCTGGGAAACCTGACATGGAGTGGTCCGAGGAGACACGTACCCTAAGAGGTCGGTTCTTATGAGCTCACCCAACCGTACGCGAAGACGTCCCCAGCAGGACTGTGTCCTCAGTTAGGGTGTAGAGAACTCAGAAGACGTCCCGTCCACCAAAGAAATGGACGACTCGGTAGTAGTCTCTTCGGGTATCGTCTTATATTGGTGGTGGTTTTGGTTCTATATTTTCAACGGAGTTGGGACGTTTAAGAGACCACGTAAAACTATTAGTAGGGTACGAGTGGGTTTGGGAACTCTTGAGAGACTAGACAAATGTCAGCGAGGATAAAAAAGGGAAGTCCAGTATACTTACCATAGTCTGTGAAACTCACATCGAGGAAAGTGAACCGTATTATACAAAATCTAAGTAAGTTTAAGACGGTAGATAATTATCAGACAAGGGTAAAAAACGGCTCATTGTAGGTCAACACACCGACATAGTATCTAAGAAATAGGAAAGTGGTCAACTTCCTATAAACACAACAAAGAGTAATAACAACAATCACCTTTTTCGGTAATATTTGTAAGTACATATCCAAAAACTCACTGATATTTAACAATAAGTGAACCCATTCAGGGAACATCATTTGAACGAGACAACACACCATCCATACACAAATTAACCTAATTTTTGACAGGTAAACAAAAGACATCACTGACTTGTTAAAATAAGAGTAAAACGTAAAAATTCGATAATTTTCTACCCCAAAATTTAATTTTTACTTCGTGTATAACGGAGTTCAAAATTTAAAGTACAAAGGGATTAATCATAAATTTCTATTTTTCTTCTCAAAACCCCTTTCTCTTCCTAATAAATACGTTCATTTCTTCTTCCACGCTAAGTTCTGTCTTTCAGTATGTCCCTGTGTGTGTGTATGTGTGTGAATCCTTACCTCTGACTTTTGGAATTACTATCAATTTAGGACAGATCAATCGTTAAGACCTTTATAAATGTTAATAAATTTAAAAAGACTCTATACACCTGATATTTCTAGATAACATAGAGGATACCTTATATCCAAAATTAGAGATTCGGGAAACTCCGAGTTACCATTGGTGTCCGTTACTAAGATTTTAAGTGTAAAATGTTAAAATACTGTATATATTTGATAATAAAGAAACAGTCTTGTCTACTCTGCATATAGAGACAGTGACAGCTGTACGTGTTGATGTCACACCATCCCTCCCCTCCACGACAACCGACACCTCCCCTCGGACTAATGTCACTGTACTTAGTACTTGCCCTCTTTTCCTGGTCTCCATATCCATGTCACTTCAGAAAATTCTACTAAACGAGACTCCTGACCCATCATGATCTGGTCATGATCTCTGTGGGAGATGGTGATATGAATGTTCTTCTTTTATATATCAGTTCGTTAACATTTACTATTACTATTTGTATTTATTCATTTCTAATAATCCTCACGATTGTCCTTTTAGTCAATAATCTTTTGTTGATTGAATTTCAAAGTGATAGGTATTACATAAATTTATTATAGTACTTTAATTTCAAATAATTCGTTTAGATTTCTAAATACCGTTACAATAGACTTAATTTTTACCCTTAACATTCCCATGATGGTGAATATTTCATGTTTCCTTTTTTACTTAGATACTGTAAAACATTTACAACATTGTGAAATAGGTTGTATAGGATGATGTATACATTATTTGATTTTTATTTACAACGGTGTATATATTGACGGTTTAAAAGATCCTGGAAACAGATATATCCCGATGTCTTTTTAGTAATCTTATTTTGGTTTATTTATAATATTCACTTTTGTGGACAATGAAAAACAAATACACGAATTATTTAAATTTTCCCTCAAATATATTCTGTCGTACCCTTTCTTATGTTACTCCGTCTCTGCGAGTGTTTTACGATCGGTCGTGCATTTTCCAGAGATTGAAAAAGTATTTGTCGAGAAATTTTATTCTTATAGTATCAAAGTAACGAATATAAGGTAATAAATGTGAAGTTCTTAAACTGGAGAGTATTTTATATGGGAATGCATTTTTTTAAACTTCCCTGTTTTAATTTACATTCCTTTAGGGATTTGTAATATATCTCCTAAGTATACTACGGTAATACATGGTATCATCATGTATACATCAGTAAACTTTACTTCAAAATAGTTCTGATAAATGATCCATAAGTATATTGTCAAACGTACCAAATTCTTGATCAACGCTCCGTGTCCAGATTCACATAATAGTAGAATAAGTCAACTCAAGTCAAGTCAGCGAGTCAACACAGACTGAGAAACGCTGGGGTACTTGACGTCGTGCGGTCCGGAGGGACAGGTAGTGGTTGAGGGACTCAAATGGGTTTGAGTACAAGTAGTTCAGCCACTACGGTAGGTCGGTAGAGTAGGAGATTGCAGGGGAAGAGGAGGACGGAGGTTAGGGAGGGTAGTAGTCCCAGAAAAGGTTACTCAGTTGAGAAGTGTACTCCACCGGTTTCATAACCTCAACGTCGAAGTCGTAGTCAGGAAGGTTTCTTGTGGTCTGACTAGAGGAAATCCTACCTGACCAACCTAAAGGAACGTCAGGTTCCCTGAGAGTTCTCAGAAGAGGTTGTGGTGTCAAGTTTTTGTAGTTAAGAAACCACGAGTCGGAAGAAGTGTCAGGTTGAGAGTGTAGGTATGTACTGGTGACCTTTTTAGTATCGGAACTGATCTACCTGGTAATAACCGGTTCATTACAGAGACGAAAAGTTATACGATAGATCCAACCAGTATTGAAAGGAAGGTTCCTCATTCGTAGAAAATTAAAGTACCGACGTTAGTGGTAGACGTCACTAAAACCTCGAGTTTTTTTATTTCAGACTGTGACAAGGGTGACAAAGGGGTAGATAAAGGGTACTTCACAACCCTGGTCTACGGTACTCGAATCAAAAGACTTACACCTCGAAATTGGGTCCTCTTCCGTTACCGTGGGGTGACGTCACGAGAACGGACCTTTTAGGGTACCTGTCTCCTCGGACCATCCGACGTCAGGTACCCCAACTGTTCTCAGCCTGTGCTGATTCGCTGAAGTGAAAGTGAAAAGTGAAAGTATGCAACCTCTTCCTTTACCGTCGGGTGAGGTCACAAGAACGAACCTCTTAGGGTCCCTTCCCCCTCGGACCACCCGACGGTAGACACCCCAGCGTGTCTCAGCCTGTGCTGACTTCACTGTATCGTCATTGGGTTGAAAAAGCGAGAGGAGAAAGTGAAAGTAGTTCTGCGAAAAATCAAGGAGAAGCGAAAGATGGAATTCCCACCACAGTAGACGTATAGACTCCAATAACTATAAAGAGGGGCGTTAGAACTAAGGTCGAACACGAAGAAGGTCGGGTTGCAAAGAGTACTATATGAGACGTATCTTCAATTTATTCGTCCCACTTTTATATGTCAGAACTGAATGAGGAAAAGGATAAACCTTGGTCAGACAACAAGGTAATGTTCAAGATTGACAACGAAGGACTAGACGTATATCCAAAGAGTTCTCCGTCTAGTCCACCAGACCATAAGGGTAGAGAAAGTCTTAAAAGGTGTCAAATAACACTAGGTGTGTCAGTTTCCGAAACCGTATCAGTTATTTCGTCTTTGTCTACAAAAAGACCTTGAGAGAACGAAAAAGGTACTAGGTCTCCTACAACCGTTAAACTAGAACCCAAGGAGACGGAAAAGATTTTGGTCGAACTTGTAGACCTTCAAGTACCAAGTACATAATGACTTCGGACCGAACCTCTTTAAACTCGTAATGAAATGATCGCGTACTCTACTCACGTTAACACACCATCAAAATCGTAAGAAACCCTAACGGAAAGAAACCCTAACCTTACTTTTGACTAGAAAAGGTCAGGACGCTGGTGACGACTCCAAAGGTTTAAACGACTGTATAACTTACGTCGTGAAAGCGTCGCAGTAGAAAGTCCTAAACTCTATCGAGTTGACCTTAAGGTAGTGAAGGTAATCGAAACGAAATCACTACGAAAGATTCCGAGTGAACTGAAGTGTAAGGTCCTACAGACCGAGATCCACTCACTAGTGTGGTAGCACTAATAGACCCAACACTTCTAAAAAAACATATCAAGAAGACACATAAGAACGGTGGAGAAGAATTATAGAAGACGAAGACAATCCAGGTATGGTAAAGACAGGAAATAGTTCGGGTAGAAACGTACTTTACAAGGGAACCACAGAGATAAAAGAACTTCTCTAGCGATCAGAAAGGGTAAGACAACAAAAGGAGAGAAAGAAACGTGACTAGTGATTCCTTCTGAAAGCATAGAGAGGAACGATAAGAAACCTTGAGACGTAAGTTTACCTTGATAGAAAGGAAAAGAGGAAACGAAAAACGAAGAGAAGAAAAGTGTCGATAAACATTCGGAAGGAGTCTGTCGGTAAAACGAAAAAACGTAAAGAAAAGGTACCCCTACCAGAACTAGGGGCAGAGGACATGTTACAATGCTTGGGGTGTAGGTTCCTCTTTACCGACGTGCCCACGTCCCCGGGGTCTCCTAAATGAGGTACAAGTTACAGTCCTCCCCACCGGCTCTCCTCTATGGAGACAGGTTCCGTTCCTCGTCGCCAACGTGGAACGACCTCGTCGACACTTCTCTATGGGGTACAAGTTCCATTCTCTTCGGGTTCATTCTACCGTCCACAACACTCTCCCGTAGTCTCCCGTCTGTGTGGCTTTGGTATTGGTGTCTTTTTATCGGTTAGACTAGTGTCCCTATTGTCGGAACATATTGAGAACATACCGAATACTTTGATTCGGTATGGGACACCCTGGTGGATTCTACCTACCCAGTACCACCTCTCCAGACTGTCTTACAGTAGGAGACCTCTTCCCTTACCGTTTGGTCATAAGAACGGACCTCTTGGGGTACTTGTCATACTTTTCCGTTTTACTATCCTATGACTTTCTCCTTGTGGGGTCCAGTCATCCACGGGTTATACGATGACCCCTAGTCACCTCTTTATTGAGGTATTACTTCCTTACCTCGGTTTCGTTTTTGTTATGAGTCAACACCTACACTGACCACTATCTTCGTTCCAGGTTACGACATTTCTCGTTATAACGTTCCTTGGACCTTACAATCCAGGTACTTAGTTCCGTTTAACTTTCACCAGTTTGTCCTCTACCGTTCTCACTTGTAGCTGTAAGATCCTAAGTCGTTTGATTTTACCTGACCTTACCCACTTAAATTGAGTCTACTGGTACTATAGATGATGACACCCGTTCTTAGGGAATCTTCTTTACCTCATCGGTAGTACCAGTTGTT